>CATIWQ010068128.1:0-25235 GCA_949673415.1 Euphorbia schlechtendalii | reverse complement strand
ATCAGTACCCACTACCAAGTTTGCTTTCTAGATATAATCTAATGTTAATTTCAAAATATAATATAAAAAATCAAATGCAACCATCCAATGAAACTTAAGAGCATCATCCCATAAATTAATAAATCACATAAACTAAAAGTATTGGTCCAAAGATAAATTGACAAATCACTGTATCTGAACTAAAATACATGAATTTATATATGATTTTAATTCGGTTCGGTTCTCGGTTTATTCGGTTGTTTTTCCAAAAAACGAGAACCGAACTGAAAACCAAATTATTCACATATATAGACCAAGAACCGAACCAAATTAGTTCGGTCCGGTCCGGTCCGGTTCGTCGGTTTGGTTCAGTTTTTTTGGTCTTTTGCTCTCCCCTACTTGGACCTCGCTACCGGGGGCACTGCCCCCAAACCCTCGAAATTCAAATATCGTTACATAACCTGAACAACATGCACTCCGCACTCTCCTGACTTGTTCAATGAAATATTATCATCACATTGGTCAACTAATCGATCCAACTACACTAAAATATTAACAAACAACATGTATTTGACTTCAAACCAAAATGTTATTTGTATGTGAAGTAATGTCAATAACAATATTAGTCGTATAAAGCTTTTCGGAAATTTGATTTTATGACTTGGTGATAAGGAGTTATCAGTGGAAAGAGGAGTGTGATCAGTAAATTATTTACGAATATAGATTTTGAAGAGATCGGATATTGAAATCATGACCTACCTCTATTTTAGAAAATGTATCAATTAATTACACTCCATTAGTAAGGTTATAAGTAATTTAATTCATAAATTAGACACAATTTACTAACTAAAGATAATTTTTAATAAAATTGTGATTATTTTATTTTATAAAATAAGTATTAGTATCTTACTTCATTGGATAAAATCCCATTCACTCGGTTTAATGGTAAAAAGACAAGACAATTATTAAAATGAGAAAGCCAAAAATATAATAGGTAAATTATATTTATTATTATGATTGATAAAAACTAAAATACACATCACTGAAAGATTTGAATTTATTATAATTTATACACAACCACGCACGAAATTTTCATTTTGGGTTGTATGGATACGTGTAGAAACGTAAATATGTGTATGTCTTCCTTTGCATAATTGTGATATACATAATTCATTAATTATACTAATGTATATTTCTTTATCTTTGTATGGTTTTTGTGTGTTCACGTGATTTTTATATATATTCCGAGAAATGGGTATGATTGTTTTATATATTTATAGAGAGAGAGACACTTGTTAATTGAAGGTTTTTTTTGGATTAACTGGTTTGAGAATATAGTGTCCCTCGGGACATCTTCCCATACCATACCATGACATGCATAATGCAGTTGAATTGATTACAATCTATATTTAGATTTTGATGGATTGGACGGCCTATGATTTGTATGAGGAATATTTATGATTATTGTTTTGTTGAATATATCTAACAATGGTTATTATTATTTATTTCTTTTTAGTTTTCAATGTCATATATTTGTTGCAGAGATATGATCACACTGCCAGAGAAAAAACACATCACCGGGTTCTTGGAACTTGCATACATGATCCATTATATGACTAATTTTAGATAATACTAGTATTTTTATTTTGTGAGCGAATGTATTAAAGTGGAATGATGAGTTTTAACTGTGCTATTAATTTTTATTTATATTTGTTGATATTAATCTTTTGTATTTAATCTCTTTACTTGAGAACCTTACTCCAATCAGAGGAAGAACCGACAATTTCAAGTAGACTTCATACAAACATTTTCATACAAGTATGAAACTTGTTTGTTAAACAACACTTGCGTTTGCTAATCTCAAACCCAAGAAAAAAGGGTTGAGTAGTAGCTAGGTTGACAACGAGTGAAAATTTTTTATCTTTTCTTATAAGGTTCTTCTATATCTAAAAGTAAAATGTTGGCACTTGTCCTCATAGGCCAACACTGCACCGACAACAGGATGTAGGGTCAGTTTGATTGTATTTTCTCAAATTTTTTTTTTAAAATTCAATTTTCAAGTTTTCAAATAAGCTGCAGAATTAATTAATATGAATGATAAAAGTGTGTCATTCAAAACCAACGTATGTAATTCTATGAAAAGTTTGGAGAGCAATTTATTAAGATGATGGCTTGAAAAACAATATCAAGCAGATCCGTGGTTAAATAAGAATGGGATTTTGTCTTAGCGATGCTTAGAAGAAATTAATTGTACGTAGTAGAAGCAAAGTTCTCACATCAAGAACTAGTATGGTGCTAGATTAAAAAAGCATCTTTCTGGACAGATGCTGATCAAAATATTAATCCATCACGACAACACCGAATTTATATGAATAATTGTTACTCAAAAGAAGCACGGAAAACTTTCTTCTTCCTCTTTCTCACTGTTAATTGAATTACTCCCTTCGTCTACTAAATATTATCGTTTTAGAGGGATTTCGTTGTCTCTTTTTTATTGTTATTTTGTATTTCCAAGATGTTTTTTTCCAAGTTTTCCATTCCTACCCCATTAATTTGTTCAACTTCCAAGATAATTATATTCTAATCTCCAATAACAAGAGAAGATTATAGGTCAAATTGTTTTTATTGAACAAATTAATAGTCTTGAAAATTAAATAGGACATTTATGAAAGGGTAAACTAGTAAATCATCACATTTGGTTAGTTGTTATCTTAAAATCTGTGAATTAGTTGACAATATTTAGTAGACGGGGGGAGTAGTTATTTTTCTTTCCCGTTCTTTTTTTAGTGAATAATCTGCACCAATTATTTTTTATATGTTGTCGTATTATCGTTTTCAAACATGGATCTGTCACTACACATCCCAATCATGATTATTTCACAATCGTGATTCCATCGTCCTACAACTAGGGGTGTGCAAATGGTTCGGTAACCGAATTACCGAACCGAAATATTAATTTGGTTTGATTATTTTAAAAATTCGGTTTGGTTTGGTTTGTAAAATATTGATATTTCGGTTCTTCAGTTTTTGTGTTGAAAAAATCGTAATAACTAAACCGAAATATATATAAACACGTAATAAAATTTTATTTTAATATCACATTTTCTTCCTCTTCTCGAAAACAAACTCTTATTCCTTTATGTGTTTCTACTAAACCATTTAATCCATTGTAATACTTATATTGGATGTGCATTTTGTATTTTAGGTGTTAGAATTTACAATTTTTGTTAATTAATTTAAAATTTTGGTTCGGTTTTTAACCAAATCGAATATTTCATTTCGATTTGGTTAATTCGATTTTAATTCTTATTTTATTTAGTTCGGTTAACCATATTTTCCTTATTTGATGTTCGGTTCAGTTTCGACCGAATACCTACAACATTCATGGAGCTAAACATTAAGCGAAGCTAACCTAGTAGGTCCTCGTGATCGGAGAAGGCAGATAGCTACATCCCTGGAAGACTGTTCCATAGTCACGTGGCCTCTTTTGACTACCCAATGACCAATACCCCCCCCCCCCCCCCCTTCTCTAATCTATAAAACCATATGATTTGAACTCCCAAAACCCACCCCTTCTATTTCCTCTCCTACTAATACTATTAATCTCTCACTGCAGCTTCTAACCACTCCACTTACTACTACTTCATCTTTCATTCATAAACTAACACCAACACTTGCTGTCTCTCTCTCCCATTCTTGCAAATTGGGTCCATCTCTGTCTTTATGTCCTTGTATTTCACCCTCATATCAAGCCCTACCCTCTCTTCTTCCATTTTTCGGCCCCGAAATGACGCACCGGCTATTTCCTATGCCAAATCACAACCCTTATGAATCGGATTACATGTACACGTTTCCCTCCCCTTCTTCTTCCGTTGATTGCACCCTTTCTTTAGGAACTCCTTCAACTCGTCTTTCCCAAGACGACGAGAAAACACAATCCCGGTCTACTTCGTCTTCCTTCTGCTGGGATATCTTACACTCTCAACACACTACTCCTTATAAGAGTAGCAGCCGTACTTCAAACAACAACAACAACACGAGTGATCCCTTACTTGCTAGACGCTGCGCCAATTGTGACACTACGTCAACTCCTCTCTGGAGAAATGGCCCTCGGGGACCTAAGGTATATAAAAGCTAGTTTAGTAATTAAATGTGAGTAACAACGTTGAAAATGTGAAATGATTAATGTGCAGTCGCTTTGCAATGCGTGTGGGATTCGGTTCAAGAAAGAAGAGAGAAGAGCAACGGCTGCGAATGGAAGAACAACGGCATCGATGGAGCAATTACAGTGTTATGAAACAGCAGCCCAGAAAATGCCGTGCTATATGGAATCTACTGGTAGTGAATTCAGGTTTGTTGAAGAAAGTGAAAGAGATTCTGATTCTTCAACTGCTATTCCTTTCCTTTCTTGGACACTTAACGTCACAGACAGGCCTAGTCTTGTCCATCACTTTACCAGATAAATTTGGAAATTTTTATTCAAAAAGATGATCAAGTAGATGTTGCTGATGTTGACCGTTACGTCGTAAATCTCAATTTTTTTTTCTTTTTTTGCCTGGCTTCTTTCTTTTTCCCCGGATGATTCTCTGCTCTTGCTTTAATACTTTTCTTTTTTATTATTTAGGTTTCTTTAACTTTATTTTTACTATTACAATTAATCATATATATATTAAGTTCAACAGAAAGTATTTCTTCTTCCTGTGTTATTTCACTTTATCCCTTTCATTTTATGTTTGTGGCTGATCTAGTCTCGATTGGAACACATGTTCAAACGACAAAGGTGATTGTTTCATGCCCAACCCTTTCAAAAATACATATTCATAAAAAAATAAAGAGAATGGCAATGTAAATGATCCAACATACTATAAAATGGTGTATTTGAATTGATGAAAATAATTAAGATAGAAAAGAAAAAACATGGAATTCAGAAGTGAGAGATACTGTAGTGAAAAGGATCGTCCAATGAGGAAGTACATGAGATGAGAATTGGGTCAGAGATGAATGTGGTTTCTGAACATTTTACTGTAATGTTTTCAGACAATGGAAATGAGTTTTGTCTTCTTTACAAGTATCTCATTTTGACCGTCAATCTGGTCTCTATTCCACCCATTCATTTCTCTTTTTTTGGGGTTCTTTTAATCCTTTTTATGTTTTATTTTATTCATCTTGCTCAAAAAATGCCAATATTTTAAAATAAATAATTATGTCTGTGAATCAGGTTACTTATATGTTGATCTGGACAACTGATTTTTCAACAATTAAAGTATTTGGAGGAATTTTTATCCATCTATAATTAAGATTTAAGACTGTTAGTGCATTTGATTCTATTTAATTTACTACTCTTTTCAATCCAAAAATCATCACTAAAAGTATACATGTTCGATGGACAGAGTTTCTAGGCTTAAGAATGAGTTTGTTGGTGAAAAAAATGGACTAGATTGAACTTGGTTTGACAGCTTTAGTAAAAACTCGACGCCCAACTCCACTGATGAACAAAACTGAAATTGAAATGGAGCCACACATCAAAAAAATAATTTCTAAGAAATTTTAAAGGAAACCGTATAAATACTGAAAATAGGGACTAGGGTGATACAATTATATATATTTAAACTATAAAAATGTGCATGTATGGTTTTTTTTTTTCAAAAAAAAATATTAAACTACAATAAATAAAAATTATACTTGAAGAAATAAAATTAGTAAAAAGACAATGTGGTGAGTGAAATAATGGAAAATGGGCAAAAGTAAGAGGATAATGTGATTTCGATCCATAATGGTAAGACATATACTTCTGCCCTGCTACCTCTCTGCATTTCATCCCACCAAATGCTTCTTTCTTGCAAATAATGCCTTCCTCCGTTCAAATTTTATCTCATATACACATATATACTTACAATAATAGTTTTTTATGCCTCCTTTGTTTTAATTAGTATGTTTAAATTTTATTTATCCATGCATTTTCACCATCAAGCTTAAAATATTATATTAGTCTAAAAAGAATCGCAAAAATATTTTAAGAAAACAAAAAAATAATTGAAATTAGATTCATGTGACAGTGAAAATGGTGCAGAAAGAGTATAGGTAATGTTTGAACATTTACCAAGAAAAGAATTGTTGTGAATCATGTGGTTCATAATTGATATTAATCCTTGAATCGAGGTTTTGTTTGGCATAGTTTTATGGTCTGCAGTAAAAGACCATGATTAAGACAAGATCTTTTCTCATCTTTCCCAATTTTCAATGAGAAAAAAGCACAGTTTGTCTCCATTTTAATATTGGACTTTTGTACCAAAGATGAGCAAGTCTTATTTTGAGATTCACAACTTCTTATATATATATATATTACGATTTTCAGTTTCTGCTTCTGGTTTCATCTTTACTTTTATAATCCATAGTTGATCATACATATTAACAATAATACGACTCATGTAAGTTTGCTGCAGCATTTTTAAACTCTGAATTGTTTTGTTTACACGTGACCCTTAATAGTTGATACATATTTTGTTGGGAATCATTTGTATATTCAAGTCCATTCTTGATTTGTTTTTTTATACGATGTATCAGTTGGGCATATTTATATTTTACATTTACAGTGACTCATGTTCAAACAGTTCTCCACATTGTATACGTATTACAGAATTGGCAACGACAACTACGTGAACTCTAAAATACATATGGTACTAGAAAAGTCCAAGAAAAAGGAAGAACACATACCTATAAAAGATATCAGATAAACCCAAATTTTTACTCCGAGTTCAATGATCAGCAACGGAAAAAAAGATCGAAAAAATTACGTTGCAGATTGGTGTTAATACAATGGCACAAAAAACATAATAATCCAAGAAGTAAAGATACATCATAGAAACCAAAGAACATACTGCAATATCACCAACACTCGTGAAAAACGGTATGCATATATATAACAATAGTTTCACACCACAAATCCAAATTTTCTGCTTAGCTTACTTTACAACAAAGCAAATTAATCAGGGGAGAAAAACAGAGACCTTAAAACACCAACCCATATCATTCAAACCAAAATAAAAATTTCAAACCTTGGATTAATACTTGCATGCCACATATCTACAGACCAATCTAAAGAATTCTTGACTGAATATGAAGCACCCCTTTCATCTGTTGAATACAGCTTGCAATTCGCAGCGGTTTGGGAAAGCATTGGGGCGTTCTATTCATTGCTCCATTGCTTTAGCTGGAGCAAACAAAAAACCACTTGCCCAGGCTTGCATGAAAGAAATAACGTCATTTTATTGAATGGTTTCCTTAGCAGGGAACCAATAATTGCGACTATACCAAATATTTATCGCTTTCGCAGGGGTGAACCTTTAACTTCAACCTTCATACTCTGTGAATCTCTAAAGCAAACAAAGTGCACAATCGTCTTCCCATTGGGATAAACTGCAAACACGCTTGTCCCGATTTTTTTGTTGCAGAGAGAGCAAATACTATCACCCGTGATCTTCACAACCGTTTTTCTTTGGCTGTACAGTTCATCTTTCACCTGTTCACATCATCATTTGGATGAAAAAAATACAATAGCAAATACAAATTCTCAGCCAATCAATTTAATTATGTCTAAACTTTTGTATCATGGCACGTTAAATCATCCATCAGGAATATTCCATTTTTAGTACATGAATGAAAAGTGAAAAGGCAGTTTTCTTCTGTAGCATTCTGGTTCATTTCACTTATTGCGACAACCTTGCAGTTGGAAAATGCTCACCCAAGTGAGAAAATTGTCATAAACAGTTTGAAAGGCATTTTTGAAAGAGAAAACGAACTTTTTTATTAAGGCTGCTCAGGTTATTTAGTCGTACAAGTTTCAGTTTTTTGTGATGTAAAAATGCATGATGATAACTGAGGCACAGTTCGGACTAAAATTTGGTATCCTAATTCAAAGCTGCTACTACCGAGTTAACAAATAAACATTAGAAATAGCATATTTCATTGAGAATGTATTCCCACCTTAATTGAAGTTATCTGAAGTAATTATTTTTGGATTCCTTGTAAACAGTTCTACATTTGAAATCAAATTTATAAACACAATGAAGTAAATACCTGCAGGTTCTCGGTTTGTCTTAAGCTCTTGATAACTGAGAGATTCCGGTATGCTTCACTGGATTTTCTCAAAAGAGGTCCAAGGAAAGGAAGCAAATTCTACATAGGAAAGACATAAGAAACCACCAGAGTGGATGTAGTTACTTTGATTTCAAGAATATCGAAAGTAAAAACTTGACTATAGTATACTATGAGGGAATAAGGGAAGAGAACGTAATCCTTTCAATAAGAAATTTACATCTTAGTTGTCAAAATAATAATGTTACGTCTCAAATATCAAAAAGTAGGTATAAAAAGAACAATAATCATGATCTCATAACATGGAAACGACTTTTAAGCCCCAGCTGTTGTGAATATTAATGAAAGCCAATTTTAGTCACTATACTCGGTAAAATTTGCCATTTTGATCCATTTCACCCTTACATTTAAATTTTCACAAGATTTGGCCCTTCAAAAACAGTTTTGAAATGGTAGTTCATTACTCGCGCCATTGCACAACTGGATAAAATAGTTTTCCTACGAGCTGGGGCGTGTGACATTGCATCCAAAAATATCCATGCCAGATTTTCTGAAAAATCAAGACACGGAGGTGACAAACTATGTCGAGTATTGAGGGTCAAATTATAGTTTTTGCCTGTTATTATTAGTAACATGGATATCAAGAAAATGAGCACAAAAATCTGAAATGTCCATTCGGATGTGTAATTTGATACCTGTAATTTTGTTTCCTTAGGCAAAAGTTTGATCGCCTGAGCTCCATTTATCCTATCCCATCTTTTACCCAATAAGTCAAGGACCTCATCAAGCATAATAGTGGACCCTCCTTCCTCGCTAAATTCATCCGCATCATCACTCCTGCCACTGTCAGTGCCACTTAGACTGAAACGCAAGTCCTCTGCCCCCTCAATCGCGGCAATTTTCTTAGCTCCACGGCCCCCTTTGGCTTTAACTGATATCCCAGTCCCTGAGCTAATTCTGGGAATTATTGTGTCCTGAGAAGATACTACATTTGTAATTCTCTTTTCGAAGTTCTTAATTGTCCTTCGGGGATTTAGATAAATTTGCAGCAGAGTAAGGTATATATTGCCAGAAGACTTTCCAGATTGTTGATGAGCTGAAGACTCGTACACTCGATCACAATAGGACAAGGCTAGTTCAGGAGAAAGAAGCTGAAAAGTACAAAGGGTAATTCACCAATTATGCCAAAAACTGAAGTACAATTGTCGAATTTGTCATAACAAAATAATAGTGTCAATATTAGGTGCCAAATTATATGTTTTTCTGTGCAGATTTAACCCTTTGTACCACAATCTTGCAATTTGTAATAACTATTGATCTCCTAAAATCACCACATAACTGGCTTTCAGCCTAAAGTCCAAAGCCAGTATTTCACCATTTTGTTTTAATCACATTCACACCAGAAAATACCTTATGAACATAAAGAGACAGGGCGAGCTCGTGTTGATTCATTTTCCCCAGTATAACTGCACGCTCTTCATACAGTGCATCTGCTGGAAGACGTTTCAACAAAGCCTCTGGATTATAACCCGAGATGCTCTCCAAGGCAGACAATAATTTCTTCCTGGTTGGGGAATAAACTTTCTCGTCCCATTTTTGTTGAGCGGTAAGATCTGCGTACCAGTCAAGAACTTCCGAAAGATATATTTGCACCTGCCACATATAGAATTTGCAAGTAAAACCATTACTTTTCCTTTCTGCAGCAGTGCCAGAGTGAAAAATTCTCGTCTAGCACAACTGATCATTTTGTATAGATGCAGTTATTCGAAATAAATGAAGACGATGGTAATTAATGAGCCATACAACCAAATAAAAGTGCTCTTTTACCATTTCATTCTGCAGGTTTCCTGAAATCCCATTCTCATTCATTGCAAGCATAAGTTCCAAATATCTTCCCTGCATACTCGGAGCATGCTGCTTCAGATAAGAGTTGACCAAGTCTGCAGGAATATTCCCAGACAAAAAAAGCTCGATAGTTTGTGTTGGACAGCTTTCAAGAACAAGCATTGAGTACTCCAGGACAAGCATGGGATCTGACCCACAAAGTGGCTGCATAAAATTTGATTTAGAAATTGATAACCTAACAATCAGAATATGACCCATCTTTCAAGACTTCTGTAATCAGACAACCTTTCTATATGGCACAAGAGCAAATTGTCAAATATCATTTTCAACCGTAGTTAATGATCAAGTCAAACAGAAAAAAATGCTTAGATAAACTGGAAAAATTTCATGTGTAAATGCTAGGAAAATGTACATTGCATGTCAAAATTACCCATAAATCATACAATTACGATATTATCAACCAAATTTTTCTCAAGGAAAAAGAGTTTGTATCGGATAAAATATATACTTCTACTTTTATGTGTAAAAACTTTGGCTCACTGCCTGTCCAGGGATGAGCCCTGAGATTTGATGGTCGAAACAAAGTTCAAAAAGTGGGAGGATAAAGTAAAAATAGAGTCCGAAAAAGGTTAGCACTCATTTCATGAATAAATATTAAAGTCAACAGAACAATAAGAAGTGCTAGAAAGCCACCTTTTTATTTCAAATCCAAGAATCAGGAATTCATATTTTTCATTCATGTAATTAGCAGTCTAAACACTATTGGAGATAGCTGACCGAAGAAGAAAGCTACCTTGAGATATTCAATAATAGATTCAGGCTTAAACTTTGAACTAAGTTCAGCTTGTGATTTTGAATCTTCAACTAATTGATGCAAAAGCTTAAGAGCTTCATGGTGCATAGAATTGGACTTATAAAGTTCCAATAAGACAGCATGATGATTTCCTTTTTGAAGAATCTCCTCACAGATCTTCAGGTCACAATAGTTAATACCTTTGAGCAACTCTAAAGCTGCTGAAGACTGCCCAGTAAAAAGTAGAGCTTGAAGTAGAGCTGTGTCTAGTATTGCTGCCATTTCTCTAGCACCCGAGTTAATATTACTGTTGCCACGCCCCTAAGCAATGAAATCAAAACAAGTTGTTAGACAATATTAACGAAGGGAATCAACGCATATGTATTCTGCTTTTAATGAGACTATTTCTTAAAATAGTATGCCTCACTAAGGTACATGAAGTATAAAAAAGAGATGAATGTCTCTCCTAAGCTTTTTTTTAATTTGAATGTCCTAAGCTTGAGGATGGAACTAGTAAGAGAGAAAATGTTGATACTTATTCAATCCATCTAAAAAACCAATGCCCTTATTGTCAGAAAAACATTATATTTAGCTCTTGTATCTGGCAAATTTTCACTTTTGACCTGCACCTTTGTTTTGGTAGGATTTGACACATAACTTTGATTTTTGTTTACATTTATCCATAGTGGGCAGATCTTTCCCGCTTGACTGCCACTAATTCTGCGTTCAAAATGAATGTAATCAAGGGCATTTTTATTGGGAGCCCGGCATTTTGTGGCGGGTCCCAATCCAACAACCCCCATCAAAAGAAGGGGGAATTAATTATTTTAAGATATAATTAATTCCCCTATCTTTTGATGGCGGCTGTTGGATGCGACCCCAGCACAAAATGCCGGCCTCCCAATAGTATATCCCATGTAATCAAACTATCAAAGTTCCTTCAAGGGGTACCAATCTGTGAACGTCAAGTAAGACTAATCACTCCACTGAGGTATACAAAACAAAAATAAAATATGGCTAAATTTCACCAAATCAAATTTCAGGAGTTGGAAGTTATCGCAGTGGCCAAAAGTACTATTTTGCCCCTTACATCATATTCAGTTGCTTTTTGCCGGTTCCTCTCCCTCTCATGCACAAGCACATATTTGCATCATATAAAGTCAAAAGAATGTGTTTTTACCTTGTTTGATTTTTTAAACCTCCTAGAATCATAAGGTCCAAAATTATCAGCAACAACATCTAAAACAGCTGCTTCTGTTCCCTCAGCAGTGGCCTTCTCAATTATACTGTATCTCTTTTTCTGCAAGAACTTAATGAGAGCCATTAGTGTATTATGATTCATTTTCTTGGATTCAAGGGCTGCATGCTCATCAAATTCACTAAACTGTGATGGAGGATATGATTCCATATCATCTGACAGTCCAGAAGAACCGCGCGAGAGATGTGGAGGATCTGAAGATATGTCCAGCAGCTTTTCTGTTTCAGGAACCATAGACATCTTAGGAAGAATAATTGAGGGATACAAGGAAAGCACGTAGGTGATATCCACTTGAGATGCTAGAAAATGTTCCATAGCATCCTCATAGCTCCCATTATCAAAAAGATGGTGTGCGTATCTGCAATACAGCGGCATATACTTTATCAGAGGAAAATAATCAAGTAAATACAAAATCCAGCTGCCAAAGAAGGGGTGTATTACACTTGAAGTCTCAGACTTAACTCACTTAATAGTTATAATGTAACTATAAAATGCCAATTTTGACCAAAAATAACTAAAATATTTCATAATTTGCTAATTATACACCTATGTCTATATGTTTGACAGGTTTATTATCCATGTCAACATAAAACAAAGATAATTACTTCACTTTAACATATTGTACTCAAACAATAAAAGAATAATTTATACGGTGCTCAAAGTAAGTACGTACTTCACTCCATTTATACTAGCATTTGCAAATCAGTCTGATCTGATTATAGTTTTTCAAGTCAGAAAATCACAAGTTTCATTAAAAGAAACTGGATTTTTGTTAACAGATAAGCAAAGTTTGAGTATTTTATAATACAGATGAGGTTGATGAGATGAATGGTGAAAACATTCCAATTTTGAGGGCGATGATCTGATGATATTTCCCAATCCGGACATCTAGAGGTGAAATTTACCTCCAAATGAAGTACAAGAAAAAGTTAATTCAAAATAATTCACAGTCAAAACAAATCTTTAGGTTAACAAAAATGTCACCTCATCCTATGATCTCCTATCCCTCAAACAGAATGAATTACCGAATATGAATGGATCCCTCCTTAGCTGCTCGAAGACTTGAATCCTCTGGCGGAAGAAGCTTGCACAAGGCCAATGCTTCATCAAAATTCCCAGATGCTGTTAGTTGTACAATCTGCAGTTTAATAACAAACTTTACTTCTATACCCAGTGAATAATGTCAAAATCTTCATTGAATGCTAAAATTATGAAGCTTGCAGAAAAAAGCGTACATTACTTGATAATGATAACAGATATAATAATCTGATAAAAAAAATATCCGCATGTTGGTAAGGAAATCTAAGAGTACAATTCTAACCTGTGCACCAAGAGGAACTGGGAAGAACCCATAAACAGACTTGTCTAATGCAACAATAACTGCATTGCTGCTTCGAATGAGATGACGAACATTTTGAAGCACAACTGTCTGTATCAATGGATATGGAACCCGGAGAGACCTTATCTGATAAAGCAATAACATGCAGCTTTTTAGAGAAGAGTGAAAAATACAAAGGAATATAAAAAAATCTAAATATGTCAAACGACTAGCTACCTCGACACGTCTTGGAAGCAGCGCAATTGCGTATGGTTTTTGAATGACAATAACAGAAGGGGCCTCTGACCAACAAATCCTCTCAGCTTGAAGAAGCTTTCCATTTTGGTCCACAAAGACACCAATGTTCTCCTAATGCAGGAACAAAATTAATAATCTGGTGCTCTCCGTGCATTTCATTTTGGTTAGTTGAAAGATGGTATCCACAAATTCAAGCATGCACTTAAACACATTTGTTAAATCCTCAAACCTTAACTCTCAGACATACAATATTGACTATTACTATCATTCTGCTTGTCAATAAAAAGACATAGCAATAGAGAGCTTTGCCACTAAAGGACAAGTGGTGTTATTATTAGAAAAAAAAACTAAGATTGCATTAAGCAATTGTTATCCAGTATTAACACTAATATAGTAATATGAAAACAGCATAAGTGTTAATACTGCACTATGATTTCAAATGATAACCCTCAAATGCAGTCCTCATTCATTATCCAAAATTATCTATCACATTCGCAGTGTATTGGATGTACCATATAATTCCTTTTCTTAATCCAGATAGCTGCTCGAAGTTAGAAATACAGGGAAATCAAGCAGTTGAGCAGGCAAATTCAAACTGTTTACAAAACACTCCTATAGTCGATTGTATCTCTGTTACTGTATATTGGAAAGCCTTTGAAATAAAACTTCATAAAATTTTATGAAATGCATCTGTTATTTTACGCTTACAATTCCAGTAGTACTGTATCTTGCAGATTTCATTTCCCAATATTTTCAATAATCTGAATGTCACTGTATTCGGAGTAAAATATATCAAACTTAACAAAATTTGCAAAATACTTTTAATAATATTAATTGGATCGGTGTTACGTTTTCTGCATTGTCACTCTCCCAAACAGAGTCTGCCCACAAATTAATAGGGGAAATTTTATAAATGAGTTGAAAGCTACGAATAATTTCAACCTAAGTTTGTGCCCTAACTTATTTGACCAATTAAGTTTCATATTTACCTTCTATACGCTCCAAAGTTTCTGTGTTCACCTCCCTTACCTTCTACGCTTGAATTTCAATTTTCTTATCTTATTTCATCATTATCTCTCAAACTGTTAATTTATTTGACATGATGCTTTAGAGTTTTTTACTCATCTCATTTTATCTTCGAAACGCCATCCATTGTGATACACTTTTTCGAAAATATTTTTTCAACTGTTTAATATCTGGTAAGAAACTGGTATATAAGTGGTATGTAACTGGTAGGAAGAACAAGATGTGTCAATTTTGTTATGAAAGTATGGAAGGTAACACAAATGCATGTTAAAAAGTTTATCTCCACAGCAATAAACAAACAATTATAATTTAAAAAGTAATGAAAATGCATTAGAAAGTGATTACAACATATAAAATAGAATTCTACAAAGTATTAAATAAAAAACAGTAGGAATCTGGTATGTAACTAGTATGAAGAATAAAAAATGCCAAAACTAGTAAGAAAATAGTAGGTAAGTGGTAGGAAACTAGTATGAAGAACAAAAAATGTCAAACCTAATAAGAAAGTGGTATGAAATTGGTATGAAGAACAAGTTATGTCAAATTAATCTTGAAAATTAATTAAAATGCCTTAGAAAGTGATTAGAACATGTAAGACAAAACCATTGAATCAAAACAGTAAGAAACTAGTATGTAAATGGTAGAAAACTGGTATTGAAATTAAAACAGTAGGAATCTGGTATCTAACTAGCATGAAAAACAAAAATGTCAAAACTAGTAAGAAAGTGATAGGAAACTGGTATGAAGAACAAGCTATGTCAAATTAATCTTGAAAAAATAATTAAAATGTCTTAGAAAGTGATTAGAACATGTAAGATAAAGCTATTGAATCAAAACAGTAGTAAACTAGTATGTAAATGGTAGGAAACTGGTATTGAAATTAAAACAGTAGGAATCTGGTATCTAACTGGTGTAACTGGTATAAAGAACAAAAAATATCAAAACCAGTAAGAAATTGGTAGGAAAATAGTATGAAGAACAAGCTATGAAAAATTAATCTTGAAAAATTAATTAAAGTGCCTTAGAAAGTTATTAGAACATGTAAGATAAAGCTATTGAATCAAAACAGTATGAAACTAGTATGTAAATGGTAGGAAACTGGTATTGAAATTAAAACAGTAGGAATCTGGTATCTAACTGGTATGAAGAACAAAAACTGCCAAAACTAGTAAGAAAGTGATAGGAAACCAGTATGAAGAACAAGTTATGTCAAATTAATCTTGAAAATTAATTAAAATGCCTTAGAAAGTGATTAGAACATGTAAGATAAAGCTATTGAACCAAAACAGTAAGAAACTAATATATAAATGGTAGGAAACTGGTATTGAAATTAAAACAGTAGGAATCTGGTATCTAACTGGTATGAAAAACAAAAACTGTCAAAACTAGTAAGAAAGTGGTATGAAACTGGTACGAAGAACAAGTTATGTCAAATTAATCTTGAAAATTAATTAAAATGCCTTAGTAAGTGATTAGAAGATGTAAGATAAAGCTATTGAATCAAAACAGTAGGTAACTAGTATCTAAATGGTAGGAACTGCTATTGAAATTAAAACAGTAAGAATCTGGTATCTAACTGGTATGAAGAACAAAAAATGTCAAAACTAGTAAGAAAGTGGTAGGAAACTGATATCTAACTGGTATTTAACTGGTTGCATCTTATTAGAATCTGGTAGGTAACTAGTATTTAAGTGGTATTAGCTTGTAGTTTTTTGCATTTTGTTAGAATCTGGTATCTAAACTAGTATTTAGCTTGTAATTTTCTGCATATTGTTAGAATCTGGTAGGTAACTAGTATTTAAGTGGTATTGGCTTGTAGTTTTTTGCATTTTGTTAGAATCTGGTATCTAACTGGTATTTAGCTTGTAATTTTCTACATCTTGTTAGAATTTGGTAGGTAACTAGCATTTAACTGGTATGAAAAACAAGTTGTGTTAAATTAATCTTGAAAAGTGATGAAAATGTATTAGAAAGTTATCTAAACATGTAAGATAATTAATTACCACTAATCAGCTAATTTAAGTTCAGGAATACTTTGAATAGCAGGCTTCCAAGATCAAATGAGAGTCAAACAAATCAGATTAGTATATGAATTTACAATTGCATAATTGCACTTATACAGCCTAATGAAATCCTCACATCAATTACAACACAAAAATGCATAATCCTTCTGCAAATTAACAACAAAAACAAACACAAAGAGACAAAACGAAAAAAAGACAACGAAATCTATCAGCAACAAACAGGATTTCAACTCCATGGATCCTCATTCTCAACTGAAAAAAAAACTGGTCGAAAGCTAGAAAATTGGAATTGTGCAGAGAATTTAAGAAATTGCAGAGATAGAAACTTCGATTCTAGAAAAAATCGAGGATAATTGAAACAAGGAAAAGAGATTTTGATGGAGGGAGACGCAAGATGCAAAAAGAGGAAGCAATTGAAGCTTGATAAAACAGTATATATATAGAACATATAGAGTATTAACTGAAACTTAAAATTGGTTATACAATGCAATCTATCTGTTGGAATGTATTTTTTGTAAATAAGTTTCGAAAACCCTACATTTTTTACAATTTCCCAAATTAATAATTATCTAAACGGAAGTTGTAAATGCAAAAATTAAAAATCATTTAAGAGTAAAATTCTTATTAGAATCATATTTACTTGTTGCAGGAAAAATTTACATAAATAGGTTCTCTTTTGACACTGCTGTAACTCAACTGCAACCTAACAACACAGCCAATATGCCCATGTTTGACTTTGAAGTAAACTAAACTAACTAGTAGATGACTATTTTGAAGCATTACAAAAGAAAATTTATATATAAAGAAAATTATCTACAAGTTTATGAGCAAAAGAACTTTACCTCACTCACATCCAGAATGCATCAATGCATGACAATGTGATCAGTAATGAACAATGAAGAAAATTGAAGTATATACAATACCTTTCCAAGAAGAAGCTCCCCAGAAGGAAGAGAGACCACCAAAGGAGGTGCCACTCTCCCGGAAGGAAACACTTCAGCCATTGCACCATTGCTAGAATTCAGAATCACGTATTCCTTTCTAATCCCTAGACATATATTTTCACCACACCAAGACATTGACTTCACATAATCCGGAACACCAAATTCTTTTACCTCCACAAAGCCTCTTCCACCTAACACAAGGTATAAAAACTTTAGCTGCGCTCGATATTTGCCAGCTTGTTATCAAAATTGCAACATATTCATCAACATTTTGAAATTAGTGCTCCAATGAAGATAATCAAACACTAATTGCAATTAAGAAAAAGAAATCAGGGAAATTACCATCGTGTCTGAAGATACTGACTCTCTTTTGCCTAGCGAAGCACAAAAACCCTCTTCTATCATCCCAAGAAAACACATTGGCACCTTTAGCTTTTGTGATCACAGCTAATGTCTCCAAATGAGGAAGCCTATGAAAGGCGATGGATTCAGAGAGCGACAAAAGGAGCTCTCTAGACACCGATACCTCCATTGACAAAAGAGGTTTCTTTGAAAACCCTGCCACAGTTTTCTCCAGCGCATACTTTTCCTTCCGGAGCTCTAGAGTTTGACCATGGTAATCAGACGGAGGAGATCGGTCGGAAACAGAGGATTCGGGAGCGTAAACACGAAGGGCGCCATCGGAGCAGCCAACGAGAAGCTTTGAGCCGTAGGATTCGATGGCATCGACCTTGGTAGGGCAACTGCCGAGGAGCTCAAAGGAATCGTAGGCACTGTGCACCATTTTGGTAGCTTCAAAGCCAAAGTGTCAGTAATCAATTACCATAATCTTGGTTAGGCAATTGCGAATCCGATTAGTATAAAAGTAAATGAATAATTCTTCTTCTTCTGCTTCTCCTCCTCTGTATAGGATTTTGGTTCCAAAACGGACACAGCTAGAAGAATTTCGCAATCAATTTCAATCATGGTTCAGCGGAAAGGAGAAGATAGTCTTTTAGCTTTTCTCCGCTCTATTATTGTGCGGTTTGCTTACTTTACTAAAAAAAAATTCACAATTTTTAACCGGGGTTTGATAACATTTCTCCCACCACTACTAACATAGTAATTTATACATGCTTTGATAAAATGTAAGGTGCTCGTGGAGGTACAACTTAAATTTATGACATTTTAAACCTATTAATATGTACTATAAGGTTTTTTTTACTTCAAAAAAGTGGTTCTCTCGATTAAAACCTCATCTTTATACATAGAAAAATAATTCCATATACAAATTCTAATGTGTGTATTAATGAAATCTAAACATTTTAATTAAATTATGCACAATCATAAATTTGTTACTAAATAAGATCAATTTATTTCAGTTTAGCTTAGCTCTCAAATAATTTTAATCTTTATAGTATTATGCTTTTCATTCTCTCACTACAATTTTAATGGGATCATCTCACATATAGTTAAAAGGTTAAGGTTTCAAAATGCCCATACATTGTTAGAAAATATTTAACTCTAATGTTCAAGAATGTTTAATTAAAACCTGAATTTTTTTATATTGTGTAACATCTAATCTACAAGAATCTATGAGTCAGCTCTAGAATTTATGTGAAAAAAACCTGAACTTTTTATATCATGTTTAATATTTTACTTATCATACAATGGCATCACGGAATTCATTTGTCAATAAAACTAAATTGATAAGTGTATTTTGCAACCCTAATTCCACAATAAACCATTCAAGAATGCTTGGATGTGGTGAATCAAAAGTAAAAATTGCATAAATGTGAAACCATAGGGATTTTTGGGACATTTTTATCCTCGCAAAAAAATGGGGAAACACGTGCGTAAACCAGAGCTTCAAAATCAGTGTTCAATTGGAAACCGTGCGAATTGGAAACAGTGGGAATTTGGTGTAGTTCTTGAGCCAGGATTTAGGAATCAGCCACATTCAACAGTAATTCACAAACAAAAGAGTGAACTGAAGATTATTGCGATCAGTCGTTCCTCCGTAATCCTTCTGGTTGTTCATTGCAGCCCGTGAATTGGAAAGAAGATGACTCTAGGTCTAATCAATGCTAATCCTGTAGTTCATGCTAAGAAGGAAAGGATTGCTCGCTCTGAAGATCTTCACTGTGATGATATCGTCGATCCACTCGACATCTATGATATCCTTTTTTTGTTTCCTGTGCTTTCGTTTCCTTTCTGATTCATTTTTCTCTGTGATCTTTGACTTCTACTGCAAATTTTGTGAGAGATATTAGAGATCCAGAACATCCCTACTCCCTCGAACAGCTCAGTGTTCTCTCTGAGGAATCAATTACCGTTGATGATAAGCTCGGCCGTATCCTGTCAGTTTTTTTCATATCTTTTCTTCTCTGTTCTCTTTTCATTTTTTTAGTACAATTGTGAAATTGATGGATGATGAGTTCCTCTTTATCGAAATCTGAATCAGATTTCATAAGCTTGTTTTTGTTTGGTTTGCAGGATTACTTTTACTCCAACTATCCAACACTGCAGCATGGCAACGGTTATTGGCCTTTGCCTTAGAGTCAAATTACAAGAATGCTTCCCTCCCCATTATAAGGTTAGGTTTTCACACTACTTCTTTCATTCACTCACTGCATATCTTTACAATATTGTCTTTCCTGCTTGTAATTCGAAGATAACTTTGAGCTTGAATTAGCACTCTTTTGAAATAATGCTAATGATATCACCTCTGCATCTTGAATCTCAAGTCATTTACTATCAACTACTTTTCTCATCAAATTAGTACAATTCTCTTTGAATGAAGGATTACTCTGGCCCTTCAATTGGACTTCCTTGGGATATTGCCCAAAATGAACAAAAACGTGTATTTGAGTGGACGGATTTGATAATTTATTTCAGGACAAATTGATTCTCCTAGTTGAGTAAAGGGCCAAATTCACCTTTTTATGGGTTCTTGAAATTATGGTGTCAAGGATTATTAATGGTGTAGTCCAATATTACCAGAACTTGCAAAACTTGTGCATTGTTTGTACCTTTGTAGTTGCCTCCTTTTCTTTTCATATATAATTTGGTTTTATTACTTCCGTATTTATATTTTGCCTTGCGTCATTTTTTTCACTTCGTTCATTGGCGCTACCCTGCATAACTGAAGCAGAGTTTGGAACATAATATATTTCGATGCCATACGGTTAATGTTAATATTTCATTAATTTATAGGTTTAACCGTTCAAGACATTTTTTTATGGAAATCATCCAATTATGCCTCTTCTGATCACAGGTTGACATTAAAGTTTCTCCTGGATCTCATGCCGACGAAGAATCAGGTGAAGTTGAATTAGCATTTATTGCTGTGCAGTGTATCTTACAATCGTGTCTAATTATGCGGTGTATGCTATGCAAGGCATATTTTTACTTCCATGTCCAAATGGAACGTTTATAAGTAGCACGTGTTCTTGTAGTTATGCTAATTTTAATTGACCGTTTCTGCCAATGAAGGAACTTCACCTTTAACTTGGCGGGCAGGGTCAATTCTTTCTTATATCAAATTTGGCTATCAATTTAGTCATTCAACTTCGCATTTTTGGTTGATTTAGTGAAAAAAACTCCCCAAATTCGGAGTAAAATAACAAAAAAAAGGCCATGTTGTGTACAAAATTGATATTCAAAGTTCATTTTAGAGCTAATTGGTCTTGTCTGTATCCCCTTTTATATTAATTTAGTTAATTTTGGTTTGCTCCCAAGCTCCCTCTGCATATAATGTCTCTTGGATTTGAATTTTGCAGTTAATAAGCAGTTAAATGACAAGGAAAGAGTAGCTGCTGCACTAGAGAATCCGAATCTTCGCCAACTTGTTGATGAATGCCTCTATTCCAATGAACTTTGATCAAGTACTCTCACTTTGCCTTCAATATATGTACATAGAATTTCAAGCACTTGGTTAGTTAAACAAATGACATTTCTGTTGCATGAGTTTATGTGTTGAATGTATTACTAGCGTTTTTTTGCCAAGTATGAATGTCTGATTGTCTGTCAATCAACTCATATCAATATATAATGATATCAACGTGTAAAACTTGGATTCATTATAACTGGGATAAGCCTTGTATCATTGTTGTTTAAGATCTTGTGATTTTGTAGCATCATTACCCGGATATGCCTTTGCTATTGCTCTTTAATTCCGATGTAAGATGTCTGTCTATCTTTTAGGGAGAAAAAACAATCTGAGACAGAAATTATAATGCCTTCTTTGTGTATTGGAGATAATTCGAGATTAAAAGTAGAAAAGCATCCTTTAGGTACATTATTCTCATGCATAAGAAAATTATGGATGAAATCTTTAGAAAAGCATTCTTTAGGTAACAATCTTTAGGTACAATATTCTTATACAGATCATTTTTTATCATGATATTGAAAAACTTGTATCATTTTATATGAATGAAATCTATTAGGCTTTTTGTATAATGGTATTCTTGTTAGTAAGGTTAACCAATTTACTGCAGTTGGAGAAAATAGTTTGACCACAAGCGTTTCAACTGTATGTGTTATAACTAAAACTAGATAAAAAAAAAGCTTATAAATTAGCAATTGTGTAAAATAGATAAGAATGGTTTTCTTTAATTGTTATTATTTGTTGTGTTTGGGGATTTTATGGTAAAAAAATTAGTAATTGGGATTTTAGCTTATTTCAGTAATCTGGACTCGAACGCAAAGACCTCACCTTTTGTCCTTCACCATTCACTTTGGAAGGGAGGTGTGGTCATGTTATGGTAAATTAAAAATACATAATAATTAATACTTTAAAATTTTTTATTTTGGAAAAATAATAAGGATTAAATACTTTTTGGCCGTGCAAGATTTATTGAAATTGTTTATTTGATGTCTAGCATATTCACTTTTTACCTATTGGGTGTTTAATGTATTCATTATATGCCTATTTGGTACATAATCTATTTAATTTAGTACATAAAATGTCTATTTAATAACACAAAAAAACTTAAATGACTATATTGTCATTTGAAGAATGAGTATGTTTCCTTAATCATGCATAAAATTGTCGATTCTCAGTGGTCTCTAAAATTATCGTACTAAATTTTGATATGTTAAATACCAAATAGGCAAAAGTTGAAGTTATGTCTAGATCAGACATTCAAAAGTTATTTTAGTTACCGCACTTATCATTTCATATTTTGAAGATGATCAACACTAACAGTTAAATGAATTTCAGAAGGTAGAAGCTTTCATATTGATTAGTAAATTTATGTTTTAATTGATTGTAAAGTTATAGTATTTCAAAAAAATATTGGAGTCAAAGACTACTACTTTGTATGAGATGGTTTGTGGGATTTGAGGGTAAGGTAATCGTCTAAGGGTGTAATTTCTTTATTATTCTATCAACTTCCCAGTTTCTTAAGAATTATTTGCTCATCTTCATTGCTCGATGTGGAAAAAATAAGTTGAAGGTCATAAAAAGAGATTTTTTATTGTTGAATTAAAATTTGTGCTTCTACTTGTCCCCGCGATATAAATACATGTTTTGTGATAGTAATTTCTAAAGAAACAACATTTCAGTTAACTTCCTTTTTATTGGAAGAAAAGGATTAAGAAGTTTCCAGTGGGAATTCGACCTACTTCTTAGCATCTAGTCCACCATGAACAGCATTGGGACAACCTAATGAATGTGATAACTACTTATCATACGGTGAAACCTTGTTAAATTAATACTCTACAAATTAGGAATCTCGTTAAAATAATAATTTTCTCCGGTCCCCAGTTGGGATCAATGAGGTAAATTAATAATTCGCTAAATTTATAAGATAATGCGAAAAAATAAATTCATATAAGTTCCATTTGACATATAAATTAATAATTCATAATTTGTAAAAATATATTTCATATAATTCATAACTAATCTAAGAAGATTTTTGAAAATATGAATCCAATGTTACTTGTTTCTTTTTAAAATTAATATCTCCTTGAATCTTATCTCTAACATTTCTTAGAGCATTGAGAAAATCCGGTGTAGAGTTCTCATATTGTAAAAGGAAGTGTTGTAGGGTGATTACTACTTTCAAAGCATCTTTGCGCGAAACTTGTTCTAATTCCACACTATCGTCTTTCACTTCATCTTCTTTGTTAACACTCAATTATTTGTTCATCTGTAAGCAACTCCAAACTTATGTCATTTTCTCCCGGATAGTTCAAAACATCTTCAGCATTCATTTTATCACGATAGATAGATACTCTGCTGACCTCTTGATCGTATTTGATATTGTAGCTTGACTAACTTACAAATTAAACTTCTCCGATATCCATTGTTGCAATTGCTTTTGAGTGCATGCTGGATTTTGTTGTTTGTACTCACATAATTCTCTACGTATATCATCTGTCATGTTTGATTTTTTTATACCTTTGAGATGAGAAGCCATTTTTTTCTTTTGTTTAGCAGAGTTATGTGTGGTAACTCTCCTTATATATTAGTACATGTAACTATATTAATAGTTGAGTGGATTTATACATTTAACTTGAGATATGTATGGAATACTAAAAGTTTATCAACGAAAATACATGAATTTAATTAATATGCATGATTAATACTTATTAATTAAATTCATGTATTTCATACATATTCACATTGTAGAGATATAAACTACATACTCTATAAATTAATAATAATTATTAATTTACGTGATTAATTAATACATTGCTAAATTAATGAAATTTCATGATCCTAACATTATTAATTTATAGAGATTTTACTTATTGCAATAAAAATCAAACAATTATAATGTGATCTTAATATTTGTTTCTTTTTAACTAAATGCACACATTATCAAATCTTATTGATATATGTAATAATAATTAATTCGAATATCCATTAAAAGTATATAGCCTACAAATTATTTTTAATGATATAAAAAAATTTGTTCAGAAATTGGATAAAATATTTTATTTAAAACTCATTGACAATAAATTAAACTTGATTAATAGAAAGTAAAAAAATGGATGGGGGAATTAAGAGCTGACAGAAACAAAAGCATATAACTAAAATATATATATATATATATTGGAAATAAATTTCTAAGCATGTAACCCGACGTGGGGCAAATTTCTGAAACTCATTTTTTTCTTTTCTTCCCCTTCCTATTTCCATGTCAACCAAGCTCCGCCAATCTCGCCAGCAGCTCACTCGTGACCTCTCTGTTATCAACATCTAATCATTAGCCCCTAATTCCCATGGAAAAAATTCCTAATTTGTTTCATCCTTCTTGTTATCAAATACAACAAACCATACCAAAAAAACAAATTAAGAAAGAATGTTAAGAGCTCGGTAAGCAGATATGTCGACGGGTGATCATAAATAAAAATGGATCTGATACAAAAACCGACCAGTAAACTTCTAGTTGGATTGGTAGAGCTACAGCCGCTCTGGCAACTCATTTTTGTGCCTTCCCTTGGTACATGTAGCTCTCTTTTCTAATAACAAAGAATCAACAAAAACCATGTTCGGCCGATTAACCAAAAATCCCAAATTTCTTCAATTCAAAATGATGTCTGTCAATGATGGTCTTTCCGCTTGTTGAGTCTTCAGAGGTCCTGCAAAACAAATCCTCGGCCGGAGTTGTTTCCGGCGAAGATCCTCCGACGATCTAGTCAGTGGTCAGAGTAAAGGGTGTTTTTAGTGAAGTTCTTTTATGATCACGTACCTTTTAGCAGTTGG
>CATIWQ010068107.1:0-11775 GCA_949673415.1 Euphorbia schlechtendalii | reverse complement strand
TATTTACTTTTAAGCTTCCCTAGTATCTTTAGACCAGGTTCTTTCCCTGTGGGTTCGATATCTTTTAAAACTACATCGCAACTGTATACTTGCAGTTATCATCATTTTTCTATGTGGTAAGGGGTATTGACAACACCTACAGTTTATATGTGAACAATTTTTTGGCGCAGTTGATAGACAACAGTTCACGATATTTTGGAACCATATTAGATTAAACTTATCAGTAGAAAAGTGCCGAACATGGGGGTTATGATGAGTAGCTATGGATGTTACCTACTAAGGAAAATTGGTTCAACCAGATTTCCAGAATTTGAATAGAAAGTGCTATTTAAATGTCGATAAAATAGTAGGAAATTATTTGTTTAATTAAAGACTTTATATTAAATGCATGTACATATGATAATGTCTAAACAAATTCTATCTTATATCTAGGTTGAATATGATCACTAACAAAAATACTCGCATTGACATTGGCCTTCTTAAAGACATCAAATATGATATTTATAACTTCAATGAGTGATTTGAGACTGTTAGAGGAGTTCTTCAGAACTACTACCTGGATTATGTTTTAATTGATCCTAGTCCCAAACACCCCGGTAAAAATGCTTTTGCATGTGAGATGAATGATTATGAGGAGCATAAGGGAAACTGTGAGTTTGTGACAAAACTAATGTTAGACCATATGCTTCCAAGGTATGCACAAGTGTACAAAGGGTTGGATCTTGGAACCATGATTCATCGTCTCAAGTTAGTGGAAAGTTTAGAGAATGAACAGTTCCACATCAGATTGCGAGGAGATACCTCAGTGGTAGAGTTGGTTATAAACATTTATGATAACTCCAAGAAACAAAGAGATTTGGGATTTGAGTACAGTGAGCAGTCTTTGAAAGAGATGGTATTGAGGGTATTAACTAATAAATATGACTCCTTCAAAAAGATGCTCAAGGAGTGTTCTCCCAACTGTACCTTGACCTAACTCATGGATTTGCTTGAGATTTAAGAAATTGAGTTTAGAAACAAACTCAGAGAGTAAGCCAATGCTGTGGACCTTAAGTTGAAGAAACTAAAAGGTTTAAAAGATAAGAGAAAGCTCATGAGGAAGTTAGATTTGAATAAAGAAAATGTTTCTCTTGAAACAAGTTCATCTGATGATGATAGCTGCGGCTTTAACATTTGGAGGAATGTTCTCATATTAGAGAGTTTCTCTACAGTTCCTATGAGTCTATTTGGGTATTTGATAATGGTTGTGGTACTCATATCTATACTTCTATGCAGGGATTACGAAACAGTAGGAGGCTTGCAAAGAGGGAAATGGACCTAAAGTTGAAAATGGAGCTCGGGTTTCTACAACAGCTATAGGGACATATAGCCTTCCTTTTCCTAATAGTCTAGTTTTGTTTTGAACAATTACTATTATATTCCAACTATAACTAAGAATATTATTTTTGTTGCACTTCTAGTAACGAAAGGATTTGAAATTTTATTTTTCATAATAAATGTCAAATTCAACGTAACAATATTCTTTATGCTCATGGAATATATTTGAATGGCATATATGTTCTAGACACTAAAACTAAAATTCTAAATATGAACATAATCGAAATTAGATGATAAGAAATCCTTTGACTTATGGCATTGTCGTCTAGGCCTCATAAATGAGGCTCGCTTAACTAAGTTACATAAATGTGGAGACTTAGGCCCAATGGAATGGGCTTCCTATGGTGTGTGTGAACCTTGTTTAAAAGGGAAGATGACTAAGAAACCTTTCAAAGGAAAGGGCAACATGCCGCTAGTACTTTGGAAATAATACATTCCGATGTATGTGGTCCAATGAGTGTTAAGACACATGAGGGTTTCGTCTACTTCATAACCTTTATTGACGATTACTTGCGATATGGTTATTTGTACCTTATGAGGTACAAGTTTGAAAGTTTGATGCTTTTAAAGAATTCAAAATTGAAGTAGGGAAATAGCTTGGGAAAAGTATCAAGACCCTTCGATCTGATCGAGGCGGTGAATACTTAAACTAGGAGTTTCAGGATTATCTAAGGGATAATGGTATTTTATCCCAATGGACACCTCCTTATGCACCCCAACACAATGGAGTATCAGAAAGGAGGAATCGAACCCTACTCGATATGGTTCGATCCATGATGAGCCAAATAGAACTCAGTAGTTCCTTTTAGAGTTATGCACTTGAGAGCGCTGTTTATATATTAAACAGAGTGTCCTCTAAATCAGTTGATAAAACTCCATATGAATTATGGTATGGTAAGAAACCCGCTTTTTCTCACCTGAGAGTTTGGGGATGTCCTACATATGTTAAAAGGACAAGTTCAGATAAGCTGGGTGCTAAGTCTGATAGATGTTTATTTGTAGGTTACCCTACGGAGACTGTAGGGTATACCTTTCATGATCCCAAGGAACAGACAGTCCTTATTTCTAGAAATGCTCAATTCCTCGAGAATGAGCATATACTTGCGAAAGCTAGTGGGAGCATTCTTGAGTTAGGTACTCAAGTAGATCAAACAGACAGTCAACTGATTATACCTACACCTGTTACACAAGACAGCGTAAGCATGGAATAGCTTATTATAACATTGACATTGTTTAGGTCAGGTCAAGCTTCGATCCCTCCCGAGCGATACGGTTTATCATCACAGATGATAAACATCTCTTCCTTATGAAAAATGATGAGCCCAAGACTTACAAGGAGGTAATGGAAGGCTTAGAATCTGATAAATGGCTTTCGTCCATGAGATCAGAGATGGATTCCATGTACGAAAATCAAGTATGGAACTTGGTTGATGCTCCAAGTGGGATTAAGCCCATAGGATGCAAGTGGGTTTTCAAGAAGAAAACTAACATGGACGGTAACATAGTTACCTATAAAGTAAGGCTGGTTATAAAAGGGTACAATAAAAAAGAAGGCATTGGCTATGATGAAACCTTTTCACCGATGGCCATGCTGAAGTCTATCAAGATACTCCTTGCCATTGCCTCTCATTATGATTATGAGATTTGGCAGATGGATGTGAAGACAGCATTCCTTAACGAGAATCTGGACAGGGATGTGTTTATGACACAACCCGAGGGTTTCACATCTAAGGATGGCTCTAAGGTATGCAAGTTGTAGAAGTCCATTTATGCATTTAAGCAAGCATCGAGGAGTTGGAATATTAGGTTCGATGAGACAATATGAGAAATCGGTTTTGTATCGAACGCTAATGAGCCCTGTGTTAATAAAAAGGCTAGTGGGAGTGCGATCGTTTTTCTTGTATTATATGTCGATGACATATTATTAATAAGAAATGATGTTCCTTTTCTTCAGACAGGTAAGACATGGTAGTCAAAGAAGTTCTCCATGAAAGACCTTGGTGAAGCAGCTTTTATACTTGGTATTAAAATTTACCGAGATAGATCCAAAAGGCTGCTAGGTCTTTCACAAAGTACATACATAGACAAGGTTTTGGCTAGATTTAACCTTGAGCAGTCGAGAAAGGGTTATCTCCCTATGTCTCATGGGATTAAACTTTTTAAATTTGAGTGTCCAAGAACACAAGAAGAGAGACTACACATGAATGGAATACCCTATACCTCAACGGTAGGGTCTGTCATGTATGCTATGGTATGCACTCGGCTTGACGTCTCACATGTGTTGAGCATCACAAGCATATTTCAATCTGACCCAGGTGGGAAACACTGGATGACCGTTAAAACTATCCTCAAGTACTTATGCAGGATTAAGGATAAGTTTTTAGTATATGGAGAAGGTGATCTCACTTTAAAGGGATACACCGATGCGAGTTTTCAGTCTAAAAAGGATGATTACAAGTCCCAGTCAGGTTATGTGTTTATGTTTAATGGAGGGGCAGTTGTTTGGAAGAGTTTCAAACAAGATATGACTACCGATTTAACCATAGAATTTGAGTATTTAGCTATCTCCTAAGCAAGCCGTATAGCTTAAGAGATTTATTGGTGATCTAGGTGTGGTGTCCAGCATTGTAAATCTGATAGCGGTCAATTATGATAACAATGGGGCTATTGTTCAGCCAAAGGAATGACAATCTCATCACAGAAATGAACATATACTCAAAAAGTATCATCTCGTAAATGAGATAGTATCTAGAAAAGATATAAGTTTACGTCCCAACGGATCAAATTCTAGAGGATGGGCTAACAAAACCATTTACTCACGTTAAGTATGACCAATATGTTAACGAGTATGGTATAAGCACGTGGTTAATTGGCTCTAGTGCAAGTGGAAGTTTGTTAAACATGATGTATTCCCTAGAGGCAATTAGGGTGATATGTCTTTATTAGCTATAATGTACAAACAATTTTGAATTATTAATAATAATCAAAGGCATTTTGTTACTTGTCAATGCTTCTTTATTTAATTGTATCTCGTTGATATCATATATATTTGGATATGTATATGCGCATTGATGAAACAAAGTCCATGACTAATTCATAGCGTAAAAGTGCAAGGACATAGTGGGAGCTATGTGGAGTACGAAATGCACATATGTGTTACCATGAATAGTCTAAATATCCCTCATCGTAGTTCCATTGAGAGTGGACATCAATGGAGTGGATAGACTAGAATGTGCAAGCTTACTCCTTGGATTAGTCCCAAGCGGCCAATCTCACTAGCTGAAGGTGGAACCTTGAGTTAACACATGAATGTATTCAGGTAATACATTGGAGACCGCCATAAGACAAACACTCAGAAATAACTATATCCATGTGTTAGTGTAATGTCTTATTACAGTAGTAGTAAGAGTATCCTCAGACCTGAGATACCGGTTACCTTATGTAGGAGTGGCTATACTTTCGGTCATACTTATTCATACCTTGGCGATTAGGATGACATGGGTGATTATTGGTATAGCGATAATCACATGTTGGTAAGCTGTGTAGTCAAGATGGGATTCATCGCTCCTGATATAGTAATATAATGGAGATGTACCTTCGGGCCCCTTGTTGAAGTGCACACTCATAAACCTCTGATTAGAGTATACGATTGATAGAACAGGTTTCCAATCAATGATACAAAACCGCTGAGTGATGTTCTTCATGAATGAGTCTAATTTTAGGATAGCTATGACTATTACATGAGCAGACACTTAATCCAAGCTCAATAAACTGGATGGTACTTAACCTGATGAAAGGATTGTCTTGTACTGGTTACTACTGCAGAACCAGATCAAGTCACAAGCACATGACGTTCTAAGTATCGGGGGATCATAAGCCTTTCATAGAAAGCCCATTTGATTGTCTAGAGCTATCGAGTTCCATAACGGTCTGGAACATTGAGCCTAAAGATTCCCAGGGAGGAAGCCAAATTTAGGTTAACCTCTAACGACTCTATACTTTGGGATCCTATGAGGTCACACACTTTGGGTCTTTATTGGACCATGTAAAGAACCTATGGACTAGGTCTGTATCGAAAATACAAGTTGAGAAATCAATGAGAAGAATTATTAATTGATTTAATCAAATTATTAATTAGCAGAAATAATGAAAAGATAGGGAAAGGGTTGCACGAAGCGAGCAAGGGATTTTCCCATTATAAGTGGGCCCCAAACCGAACATGGGTTGTTCAAAATTGGGCCTACGCGGCTGTCTTGCTAGCCAACGGGCTCGCAGGCTGCTAGCCGGGGGGGCAGCCCGCGCGCGCGCCTAGCGGGCTGCAGGCCGCTTAAGCGCAAGCCCGCAAGCTGGGATTGTGGGAAAGCCTGGAAGCTGCAGCTTGCTGTACAAGGCAAGCCCGCTAGGGCTTACCTTGTAGCAGTAGTGGATCAACCTGCGGGTATCCTTACCCACGCGGTTGACCTGCTATACATGGGATGGGATTTATCCCATCCCGTGTAGAGTTTTAGGTGGAGTCTATCACTCCCCCTTTTTCCCAATAAATAGGCTTCTAGCCTCTCATTATTTATAAACACCAAAAAAGCTTTGAGCTTGTTTTCTCTCTTATTTCTACTCTCCTCTTCTTTTGTTATGTGAGCCTCCATGAGTTTCTCTAAACAAATTGAAGAGTTCTTTTAGAAGGCTCAAATTTGAAGTGAGTTTTCTGTTTCAGATTTTCGGGTTGATTTAGAAGTAGCCTAGCAACTGCTATTAATCGACATGTTCTACTTCTTCAAGGTTTTGGTCGATGAAGATCCATGTGGATCAAGTCATAGAGGCTCTCATAGTTTAGAAGCTTGTGCTATCGAAATTGCTCGAAAGGGAACGCCGTAAACAAATCAGAGATAAGCATGGATCAACTAGTAATTCTTTATTCTATTAGATGTTAGGTTTCTTTTATATGTTTCATAAACCTAAAAGCATCCATGGAACATTTTAATCTACATTATAACAATCATGGCATGCTTAGGAGATCTTCAAGGTAATTTTAAGTTTTTGATTTTCGCCTTGCAACCTATGCATGTTCAATTACCGTCTTAATTAACCAACAATAGTAACCTTTAAGTGAGTGATAAAGATGTTGTAGACTCTCCATTCAAGTTTAAACCTCAAGCATTGCCTAAGTAATCTCTATACCTCAAGTCTGCTTAAATGATCTCTAAACCTCAAGCTTTGCTTAAAAGATGAACTAAACATAAAAGTTACTTAAGAGATGAACAAGTAGACCCTTGTGATCCAAATTCATGCCCTTTTCATGAACTTAGTCTAACTAACCCAAAATCTCAAGTGTTGGTGATCATAGTTTGGTATTTTACTCAAGAACACTCAAGAACACATGAAGAAATGCTCTCCCATGCTCTCTTGATCTCTTCTCTCTCTTTTCTTGATCTCTTCTCTCTTTTCCTCCTCTCCTTGTGACTGAAATTTAGTCCCCCTTTTGTAGAACTCTCTTCTATCCAAAAGTCCAACTAGGTCCACCTAGGATTACTTTTTAACCCATAATTTAGTCCCCCTTTTGAGTTGACCTTTGGTTGACTGCGACCCTCGAAATTGCTGGGAAAAGGATGAAAGTCGTGTGCTCCATGTCTTTGATGATACGTTGACTGTAATAAGTCTTCATTAAAATCCTCTATGAGATAATTGACCACTTTGGTCAGGATTGTATGCCCCTTAGGAACTGGCCATTGATTGATTGTGACCCTTAGCACTGTTGGGGAAAGAATTAAAGCCATGTGCTTCATGCTTTTGATGATACATTGATTGTAATAAGTCTTCATCGAAATTCATTGTCGGATGGTTGACCATTTCGGTCTGAATTGTATTCCCCTTATGAGTTGACCATTTATTGACTGTGACTCTCACTGTTACTGGGGAAAGTATGAAAGCCGTGTGCTCCATGGCTTTGATGATATGTTGACTACTCTGAGTCTAAACAAGATGCCCCTTATGAGTTGAAGGGGTACCTGCAAGAATGAGGACGTTTATTAGTAAATGCTTGTGACATATGTTTTAATTCCTTGACTAAGATTGCTAAAAGCAAAAATTATTACCCCTTCAATCAAGAATTAAAACATGAGGGTTCTAAGAGATTTTTCTGCAAGCCCGTGATAAATGTGGAAATTTGAGTTTGAGATTTTCAGGAATGTCCCAATGGCCGCTTCGTTGTTTTGGGAGGCTTTTGTGATGTTGTAATGCTGCTTATATGAGGCCTAGGTAGGCTTGCATTTTATGAAAGTTGAAATGACTTGAGTTGGACCATCATCTTTCTGAATTTTTATGATGTGTTGCTCTGACATCTTTTTGACACTTATAGTTTCCTCATGTGGAGGTAGAGTATTTTGCTTATTGGAATGACATTTCCTTGGTTTAGCATCGCCTTGACCTATAAGTGACATTATGCTTATGCATGTATGAATGACTTTATGCATGAACAACATTTATCACATGATGTATGTTTGTTTGTTGCAAGCATTGTTGGCTTTGAAGCATTGGGCTCGGTCGATAGAAGAAGCTTCATTGCATGAGGAGCCTTTCAAAGGTTTATGAGTTGATACCCTCCTATGTTGGTGCATGAGTGCCCCTAAGATTTATCTCGTTGGGCATTCTATGGTTGCCTTACAATCGATGGTCGAGTTTTGTAGATATGACTCCTTTAGAGTGATGATGGACATGTGTCCGAGTCAACGTTCTATTTTATGGACAAATCAGAGCCAAGTTCAATGCTTGAATTTATCTTGAAGAGGATCTAAATGAGTTATTGACTTCTTGACTCCTGCTTCCTTCTTTTGTATGGCATCCGTGATGTTAACATTGATCCTGAACCATGTTGGTGATGCTCACTTTGAAGTTGATAATGAGAGCTTGGAAGCTTTTATTGCGACAATCCTCTCTGCTAGGGAAATCTCAAGATACCTGTCTTAAGTTCTGGAGGAGATAGATGATGCCTTGTGCCATTCCAAGGAGGAGATTATGAATTTGATATTTCTTTGTAACTAATTTTTTCATAGATCACCCTTTCAGGTTTTCAATCTATTGAACCTTATTTTAATTTTTCCTAGACTTCCTTTTTAGGTTTTCAATCCAGTAGACTCCTCTTTTCTTTTTATTATTTACTTTTATCGAACCATTATGTGATGGGATGCTTACTTGTGATATTTTGCCGTTCATCCAAGCAATCAAGATAAACATATGCATAAAGATTCAGCAAGAATGACAATTCATTGATGAACTTAACAGGGTATAAATGTTTCAAATGATTTGACTTTTACCATCGATTAGCCCTTTCAGGTTTTCTAATCAATGTGCTTGCTTTTCTCTCTATGTCCTAACTTTTGTTTGAGCTGCCCTTTTCGGGTTTTCAACTCAACGAACTATTCTTTTACTATTTTGATAAGAGGCCCTAATTTTTGCTCAACTAACAGAGTGTTAATTGACAGGATAATTACTTCTTTTTGTACTGCTTTTTACATGATTTATTTCTTTCACATAGACGTGATAGCGTTTGAGCCTGCCTTGGTTGAATCATATTCATGACTTTAACAGCTTATTCATTCAACATATTCTGATTAATTTGTTGGCCACTCCTGCCGCTTTGTTGGCTTGAGGTATACATGGTGATGATGTTATATATTTGCCTTTTCAATTGTTCTTCCTATTAATGATTCGTTGTTAGCCGAATAGAGAATGAGTAATTTGTCAAGGATGGAAGGCTTCAAATCTATATAAAACATAGTTTAATTCCATCGAACGCAAACAGACATTATCTATTGGTACTCCTCAATAGTGTGATGATTAGCCCACAAATGGTGATGAGCCGTGCTATGAAGTTGTTGACACATTAAAATGCTTGACTCCTTCTTTGTGTCTTTAACACTGATGTTATGTTGGCTAACCTTATCGGGTGTTTAACTACTTTGGGGAACTTAGCTTCAATTTTCTTTGTTACCTCTACCTTGACTCTTTTGGCCCATTTTTATCTCGATTGTGTCATATCTTGTTTGGCGATCTTTTTATCAACCTCTAGCATGTCTTCATAGGATTAGGCAAACGTTATCATGTGTTGTTTAAGTACCTATGTTATCTCTCATTTTTCATCAAGAGTCAACTCATTTGAAATTATTATAGGGGATTCATTTATACCCAAATTAATTTCATGCAATGATGTGTCATGTATGCTAAAAACATTATGCCCATGTTCATAAGAATGTGTGATGTCATCCGAAAAGATATCAAGCAAGAAAGCAAAGTTCAATGCATTGGAAGATTCAAAAGCCTCATTAGCAGAGTTTGTTAACATAAAAGAGTTTAACATACTAACTATTACATTATTAGCATCTTCATCCTCCACATGAGGAGGGTCTTCTTTCCCAATGGTCACCTTTTCATATTACTGCTCATTGCTTGGTTTCCCATCGGTGTGTCCAAGGATTCTATCCACTCATCAGCTTTCTCGTACACCTCATTGTAAGAAGTGAAAGTGTCAGCCCGGAGCCTCTATCGATAGATTGGCAATGCCCTAGCCAATAGCTTTACAATCATCTCAAATTGACTGAGTTTATCCTTAAGTAGCACCTGGGTGGCCATCCACCTATTATAGTAGGGTTTGAACAATTCATTAGGTCTTTGCTTGGCGGCCTCGAGATGTGGTATGGTGGCCTTTATTTTAGAATTGAATCCATACTGCTCTATTAGGGCCTTTGAGAGGCACTTCCAGTCATGAGCTATTTCCAAGGGTAAGTTGTTATACCATTCATTGGTTAGCCCTTCCAATGTAACAATAAAGAGCTTACCAACATCTTATTCCTGATATCAAATGTGATTGAGGGATCTCCTTCTCCCTCATACTTCTCTAATCTCGGCATTATTAAGTTTTCGAGAAGCCACTCATCATCATGTGCTACCAGAAGGATATGGTAGTAGTGTGGCTGGAAATTCTGGAATCGGCTTGCGTGAGTAGACAAAAATTGTTACCATAGTTCTGCTATGCTGGGAGGTAAATACTGGGGGACTGTCCATTCGATCCCTAGCTGAAAATTAGGCTGAGGAGGAGTGAACATTGCGGTCATTTGGTTAAACTGCCCTTGGGGGATCGTGGTGCCCCTAAGAGTGACCATAAAGTTGGGAGCAAACAGTGCCTGGATTATGACCAGATATTTGATAAGTGTATAATTACACTTATTATCATGACATTTTCAAACATAAAATGATATGGTTTTGTTTCATTTTATACTTCATATAAAAGATTTCACGTGGTATGTATTTGTTTTTTATGCAAATGCAGGTACTAGGTAAATCTTGGAAGTAAAATGATTAAACTTGGAAATCTATGGAAAAAGAGTGAAAAAGGTGCAAAAAGATGTGTGGAACTTAAGGAACTGACAAAGGATCGAAGGTGTCAAATATCGATAGAAATCGCAAAGAGGAATCATGTGAAAAAGGCATGTCACGATCGTGACACATATATTGTGGTCGCGAGTTGTTAACCTTCAAAATAGAAAGTTACCAACTAAGTATTCACAGTCGCGACATACATTCGCGGTCGCGACCTTGATGGTTTTTGGTAAACTCTTGTCTTCTTTCAATCGCTAGATAAGAACGATCAACCGCCATCAACCGTCAGACGAAAAGACACCTTTTGGAAGTCAACCAATCATGAAAAGGTGCCTTTCCATTGTAGATGAGATCAAACCAATTCAACCATCACAATGAAGCGGTGCAACTCTTCGCTAATGGACATGACCCTTCATCTGAACGGATGCAACCCTTCGTACTCTATAAATAGGGCTCCAATATCCATAATTTCATGTGTTGTGTTATGGTGTGGCATATGGTATATGGTGTGTAGTATACTTGCGTACATAGTTTTAGAGAGAAAATCATGTAGATTTCGCTTCGTTCTAAGTTAGCGAGAAAATGCATAAGTGATTAGAACCTTATTTCGAACACTAGATTTCTCTACATATTCGAGCGATTATTGTATAAGTGTAATTGCAAATCACTTATCAATAAAAGTTTTCGTTCTTCAATATTCGTTTATTCAATATTCACAAAGAATAGCATCCTAGCGGAGGTTCTGTACGAGTCGAGACCGAATTCAAAGCAGACGCAGGAATTGCGGGAATTGACGAATCCTATTAAAGAGTGGATATGGTTTGATCAACTTCAGCTTTCACTTGCATACCTTACAACTTTGCTTTATTTTCTACTAATAATTTCTAGTTCGAAGTTTATGATATGTCTATGTGTCATATTGTGTATTTCGTGTTGAGTCTTTTATATTAATCAAGTTATATGCTTTTGAGTTAGCTTTAAGAGTGATTTCGGGGTTAACAAGATTGTGTATAATCACTGGATCTGTGA
>CATIWQ010068098.1:0-35372 GCA_949673415.1 Euphorbia schlechtendalii | reverse complement strand
CAAACCACACTCTCGCTTCGTGTACGGGATGGAAGCAATCCTACCAGTTAAAATAGAAGTGGGATCTCTTTGGGTAGCCCTAGAAGCAAAATTAAAGGAATCAGATTGGGCAACGGCTAAATTCAAGCAGTTAAATATGATAGACGAATAACGTTTGAGGGCATTAGACCACCCGTACATGTATCAGCAATGCATGGCTAGAGCATACAATAACAAGGTTAAGTTTAGAAGCTAACCTTTGAAGGTAGGAGACTTGGTCTTGAAGCAAATGAGGCCATCGAATGTGGATGTCCGGGGGAAGTTTCAACCAAACTGGGAAGGACCTTACATTGTGAAGAAGACCTTAAGCAAGGGAGCAGCCTAGATCATGGACATGGATGGAAATGAATTTGTCAATTCGATTAACCAAGACAGGCTCAAAGGCTACCATGTTTAGGGCTAAAAGAAATAAATCAGAAAAAGCACTACATATAAATGAGAGCAAAATGTAAAAAGTAAGTTCATCTTTTGGCACTTGGCTAGTTGAGAAACAATTAGTATAGTTCTTTGCAAAAGAAATAATAAAGTCCACTGAGTTGGAAACCCATAAAGGGCTACTTGGCCAAAAATTAAGGCTCTGTGAGGTATAGAGGGACCACGAGTTAGAAAACCTGTTTAGGCTAGCTGGTTGCATTATTCAAATCATTGCAAATTTTATGCCCTCTTTAAAATCATTAATGAAATGTCGTTATTGTTGCAAGATTTACATTTATGTTATATGGGTGTATGCATGCAGATATCAAAAGTAAGCATAACAAATTCTAATAAAAAAGCCTCAATAAGTTTCATAATATCAAAAAAACAAATTAAACACATAGTCTAGAAAATTGGGGTCAAAGTCTATGGCAAGGAAATATAGGTGATCTACGGGTGCCAATCATTCCACTAGGCATGCTTCCTTGAAGTATGAGGAAGAGGATCCAAACCATCCTGGTCTCTCTCCCACTCGTGTGACACCTTGAGATGTTGGTCGGCATTAGGAAGACTCCTGATCTCGCCCTACCATCTGCGATAAAACTCACAGTGTCAATGGTTTTTGGGGCACTATAATCCAAAGCAATAACGGTAGACCGCACCTACAATCTTTTTATAGTGTCCGACGTGCCGGGACCAAACTCGTGGAACAGGTCAAACACAGCAACCTAAGAACTCGTTGCTGATGCCCATACTGCCTACATTGGCGGGAGGGAGACTAAGAGGTGGCGCCGAATAAGCCCATCAGCAGAAAGCCTAAATCATGCATGTTGGCGGCCATAAAAGGAATCTCCAACCAAAGACTAAGCTAGCGGATCTTTGAAGATCGATAAGGGCACAAAATCTCAATCCAAGCCTCCTCACTAAATGTATAGTGGTCCTTCTTGACGAATCCTCTAGGACCGTAATATGAGGGAAGATATCGCGCCTTTCCCAAACGAGGGTCGGCAGTCATGCAAAGCTTCTCCAGCAACCACACCTACAATTATTTCATTCAAATAAGAGGATGAAATTCACAAAGAGAAAGGTCAAAAGGATATACCTCAAGTAAAGCAAAGTGGTCACCCACTAAGTTAGGGTTCACTTTAGCAGCGTCTATATGAACCAAGCTCTCTACTAAAGCTAGAGCTGTAGGAGAAAGAACTATTGAGAGTGGGTCAATAAGTAACAACAAGCGGAATGGCGTAACTGCTCCAACACCATAAACGAACTCCACTAGGAGAAGTAGGGCCACCATGGAGGGCCATTCGGGATGAGAACTAGATGTAGCCTTGCACCAATTGAGGATAGCATCAACTCAAAAACCTCTGAAATCGGGGAGGGGCAAATAAGAAATGCTTGCTGAATTTTAGGTTCCAAAACCCTCATAGCTTATCCTCGCCCCTGAATTGGAAGGAGGGGAATGCAAAGGAAAGCCTCATGGGGAACACCTGAGTTAGGTTCATCGAGAAAGGAAGTCCCAGTATGGCATGATATTCCTCGACCAAGAGGTAAATCTCAAGGTCGGTAAAATGAAAGATGTGAGTAGCCGAATCCCCAAACTTCATAGCAACATGGATAATGTTCATCTTAACGGGCTTAGAAGCAAGGTATTAAAGGCCTCATACCCGAACTAATTAAGCTTCTACAAATCGGGCTCCCAAATGGTGTAGAGAAAAGCCCTAAGTAGTTCATTATGCGTCGACATCAGCAAGAAAAAGATAAAGAAAATTCCTCAAGACCGGTGTTGCCTACACGCATTAATAAGAAACATTAGCATACTACATTCATTCATCCATACATGCACATAAACATTCAAGACAAACAAACATTCACTCCCATAAAAATAAAAGCATAGCAAGTAAAGACTTGGAACGGAATAGCCAAAGTCTAGCTCTTCTTCATAAAATATGTGTTTCAATATTCTACAAGGCTATCTAAAAGTTTGAAATAAAAGGAGGCAATAAAAACTCCTAAACATTCACTACCTATCGGGTGCCTCCACCCATCGGATCTCTAGGCTCTAGAGTGATAATATAGTAATCCTCGGGACGTAGTGGTCCAGGAACGCCCGCTGTAGACTAGGAAGCATTGAGAACTCGGTGTCCTAAGAAGGAGAAAGTAGCGGCTCAACACTAGGATCATCGATCAGGGTGGAAAAATCAAAGGATATGAGGTCCGCTATGGCGGCCCTGGCTCGTTCCTCCTCCTCTAGAATTCTAGCAGACTCGGTGGTCTACCGTAGTAACTCATGATGTTGGGAATCCAAACTTTGATATCGCCCATCCAAATCTCAATGACTGGTGTCCAAGCACCGATAGCGGGATCTAGACCCTGGTGGAAAAAGTCCAACACCTTGAAATGACCCTCAAGCTGCTGATAGCACTGCTCGTAATCGGTCCCCCTCAACGCCAATGACTGCAACCATCAAGACATGCAAAAATCACAATCATATACATCAAGCATAACATATCATAGATACATTATAAATCAAGCATAAATAGGTCAAGAAGGAAAGTGTACCCACATGACTCCATCCTACAGGATCATCATATCCCTCATAGCAAGGGAATGTCAAGCCACTTGCTCCATCTCCTCCCGAGAAAACTACAGAATGAACAAAAGAACATCAAACATTCTGAGACCACTACGCTACACTTGAGAGTGAATTAGTTAGTCAAAAGAATTATATGAATAATGTCAGAAGGATCAAAGGATAATAAGTGGAGGCTCCGAGGAAGAGACGTCTACCTCTCTATCCCCAAGAAATCCATCAGATAAAAAGATGTGTCCAAGGGACCGTCAATCTCCCCTAAATGATGCTCAAGGAACTGGAGCTCGGACCTTCGGTAAAGATATTTAGATCGAGGACCTAAGCCATCTTCCGGTAGCCTCTCACAAAACCAAACAACAGTTAGAAACAAGATTGATAAAAAAATGAAAAAAACATGGTAATTAACGCTACTCTCATACCTGACACCCGACTCTAGTACCGCTAGTACCCATAGTAGGGCCGCCTATCCCTTGACTATGCTGTTGAGCATGATGACGACTAGCAACAGCTCGAGTCCTAGGATGCACCAGGATCAACATATTATAAATAAACACCTCGTAGTCACTGTGATGACTAGAGACTTGCAAGTCGTGCTCCTCAAAGAATAGCTACCTCTCCTCTGGGTTGATAATCACCAAGTGTGCCTAGAAAAGTCCGGTAGGAGGCAAAGGAGGCAAAGGAATAATTTACCCAAAATAAAGTAGAAATTATCACCTAATCGAGAATCAGATCACAAAGATAATCACGATACTCCTTGAAGGTGAAAATGTTGGTTAATATAGATAGTAATTGAACATGCAATTGTAGTAAGGCGGAATTTCAAAACTTAAAATTAACCTAAGGATATCCTAAGCATGCTATGATTGATATAATCTAAGTTAAAAAATTCCATGGATGCTTTTAGGTTCATAAAACATATAAAAGAAACTTAGCATCTAAAGATTAAAGCATTACCTATTGATGCGTACTTGATCTCTCTTTTAGTAGCGATGTTTCCCTTTGAATAATTCCGATAGAACCCTTCGATTGACAGTAGTTGCTAGACTACTCGAAAAATAAACCCAAAAATAATCTCAAAGGCTCACTTAAACTTAGAGCCTTCAAAAAGAATTCGTCAATTTGTTTGGAGAAACTCATGAAGGATCTCGCACAACAAAAAGAAGAAGAGAGTATAAATCAGAGAGAAATTTAGCTTTAGGCTTTTTTTTTGTGTGTGAATAATGAGAGGCTAGAAGCCTATTTATAGGAAAAAATGAAAGAGTGTTAGACTCCCCTCCTAACTCTGCATGGGATATGATAATGCCTATCCCATGCAAGCAGGTCAACCGTGCGGGTAGGACAACCAACGGGTTAACCCGCGTGTTGCTAATGGGCTTCCCTCGCAAGAATGGGCTTGCGGCTGCAAACCCGCACAAGCGCTGCCCATGGCAGCACTTGCAGCCCACTAGCACGCTGGCTTACCCTCGTGCTAGCGGCTGGCGAGTGTTTAAGCTCGCAGGGCAGCTACGTGGGTACCACCTCGAACAACTCGTGTGCTTTTAGGGGCCCACTCACAATGGAAAAATTCCCTTGCTCGCTATGACTATTTTTTCCTATCTTTTCATTATTCCTTTTAATTATTAATTTGGTCTAACCAATTAATAATTCTTCTCACTGATTTCACAACTTGTATTTTTGGTACAGACCCAGTTCATATGTTCTTTACATGGTCCGATAAAGACCCGAAGTGTGTGACCTTATAGGATCCCAAAGTATATAGATGCTAGAAGTTAACCTAAACTTAGCTTCCCATCCGGGAACCTTTAGGTTCAATGTTCTAGACCGATATGGAACTCGATAGCTATGGACTTGATCCGGTTCTGCAGTAGTAACCAATACAATACACTCCTTCCATCAGGTTAAGTACCATCCAGTTTATCGACCCTGGATTATGTGTTAGCTCATATAATAGTCATAGCAATCCTGGAATTAGACTTGTTCACGAAGAACACCACTCGGCCATTATTTATCAAGATTGATTAGAAACCTATTCTATCAATCTTATACTCTGATAAGAGGTTTATGAGTGTATCACTTCAACAAGGGAACCTAAGGTATATCTCCCTTTATATTGCTATATCAAGAGTGATGGATCCCATCTTGACTACACAACTTACCAACATGTGATCATCGTTACACCCATAATCACCTATATCATCTTGATTGCCAGGGTATGAATAAGTATGACCCAAAGTATAGCAACTCCTACATAAGGTAACCGGTATCTTAGGTCTGAGGATCTTTGTACTGCTACTACAATAAGATATGGCACCAACACATGGATATAGTAATTTCTGAGTGTATGTCTTATAATAGTCTCTAATGTATTACTCGAATACATTCATGTAATAACTCAAGGTACCACCTTCAGCTCATGAGATCGGTTGCTTGGATTTAATCCAAGGAGTAAGCCTACACACGCTAGTCTGTCCATTCCATTGATGTCCAGTCTTAATGAAACTATGACTAGGGATATTTAGACTATTCATACTAACATGTATGTGCAATTCTCACACCACATAGCTCCCACTATGTCCATGAACTTTTACGCTATGAAATAATCACAGACTTTGTCTCATCAATGCACATATACATCTTAAACATATATGGTACCAACGAGATATAATAATAAACAAAAAGCACTATTTAGCACAAAGATGCCTTAATTATTATTAATAGTAATTCGAAACTGTTTGTTCATTATAACTAATAAAGACATATCGGCCTAACAACCTCTAGGACATACATCATGTCTAACAGAAAATACCTCCCTCAAAGGACAAGCAAAGCTTGGCCAGGCAGGGAGAGCGTGCAGGGACATTAGAGAAGCTCGGGGAAGGGACGAACACGTATGAGAGAGCCCAAGCCTACATAATCTAAAATAAATATATGATCAGTCAATGAAAGCTAGATGAAATCAACGTATATTGATAATGAACGAAACATACTTGGAGAACCATAGGCAACATCGCAATGACTTATGATGAGCTCTCGCAGCCAGATTAAGAGCAAAGTATGTTTGAGGTAGTATAGCTTGGGGCCAGTTAAGGCTGCTGATACCATCAAGATCACTCAAAGGAGGAATCAACCCATAGTTAATCTCACTATTTGTGATTGGAAAGAAGGCCACAATGAGCATCGTGATATGGAAGAATCGAACAAAGATAGGAACCTCCTCAGAAGAGATGGATGACTGACCGGTCTAGTAATCAACCAACTCTCGATAAGGCAACGCTTTAGGGTCAATGGTGAACAAATCAACAATCCACCGACAAACAGCTGGGTCAGCATAAAATCGCTCCATGAAAGCGTCAAAACGAATCACAACCTTAGACCAAGGTAGGCCTGTAATCGTCATGATATCTGAGGTAGTGATGGAGACCTCCTCAATGGTGAGATGAAAAATGTCACACTATCGCTGGGCAAGTGCCACAGATGTCGCGTAAGGCAGCTGCATTGGGTACAATAACCGCACAATGTCATAAAAGGCAATGGCCTCAATGGCTTGGGTAAGCTCGGGCTGTGCTACGGCATGTCACCAAGAAGCTTGGATGGTGGAATAACCGCTAGTGGGATGAATAACAGGAGTCTACGAATAAAGTAACAATACGGGATTCATGACAAGTTAAGGAAATTTCGGGAAAAATAATGGACCAAATAAAAATTTACTTCGTTCGCCATTAAAATTTTTTCCTAAATATATATAAATAAAAAAAGGAGCGGGAAGCCATGGGAAAAAAAGGGGTCTCACCTGCAAACCCCCCCCCTCACTAGCAGTGCTAATAATCCCTCATGGGGGCCTCTCTAGCTGATGCTGTCGAGGACCCAAGGGGCCTCTCTGGCATTGGGTGGTGAGCCCCGTAGGGTTCGCCGTTGCCGGCGGGCCCCAAAGGCTTCATCAGCATGTTTTTTTTTCCTAGCAAATTTCCTGGTGGACTTTTCAATTTTTAATTTTATATTTCCTTCTATTTTTCAACTTTCTAATCTAAATTCTGCGACATGCATTTCCAAAAGAGCTAAAAATAAAAAAAATAATAATAAAATGCTGAATATGAAAAATACTTGGACCCGGGAAAGATGAACTTGTTCAGAAAGATCCGGATCTCACATGACTATGGGAGAAGTAGGAGTAAGGTGTTAGCCACTTTTCTACTGATAAGTTTAATATTTTGTTCACAAGATTCGGCTATATATAAATGGTGCCAAAAACTTGTTCACGAAAAATATTGGTGTTGTTAGTACCTCTTATCAAATAAAAAAATGATGATAACTGCAAGTATACAGTTGCGATGTAGTTTTAAAAGATATCGATCCCACAGGGAAGGACTAGTTCTCAAGATCAACAAGGAAGATAAAATAAAGAAAATAAAATATAATATAATAAAGTAAAGGTTAGGAAAGAAGGATTAGAATGAAAAAAGAGTAAATATAGGTATGAAAGATTAGAGAACCTAAATATATAGATTTTCCCTATGAAATAAGGATAGCAGAGAAAACATGCAAGTTCAACAAAGATGTTACGATTTACTAAACTAATCTAACAAACTCGGTTCTAATTACCCAGATATTCAATTATTCAACACAGAGCAACACATGAAATGACTTTTCTAAACCTAGCGTAAACGAATTAAGATAATTATATTAACCTGGACAACGTCAATACTATGCTTAGTACAAGTTGCTCTCACAAAGCCATATTTAGCAAGTTACCATTCCAATAATGTTGGCTCACTAAACAGTGTTATATCGCAGATCCAATGATTATACACGATATCGTTAACACCGAAACTACTCTTAAAATTAACTCCAACGCATATAACTTGATTAACATAAAAGACTTGACACGAAATACGCATTATGACACATAGACATATCATAAACTTAGAAATAGAAAGTATAAGTAGAAAGCAAAGCAAAGTTGTAAGGTATGCAAGAGAAAGCTAAAGTTAATCAAACCGTATCCACTATTTAATGGGACTGATCAATTCTCGTAATTCCTGCGTCTACTTTGAATTTTATCTCGACCCATAAAGAACCTTTGCTAAGATGCTATTCTTTGCGAATATCGAACAAACGAATATCGAAGAACGAAAACTTTTATTAATAAGTGATTTGCAAGTACACTTATACAACAATCACTCGAGAATATAGAGAAATCTAGTGATCAAAACAAGGATTCAAATCACTTAAACATTTTCTCGCTAACACTTATGAATGTAGCGAACTCTCTATTTATACACACACTTTATTTCTCTCATGCACTCTAATATTTTCCCTCTTTAGTTGCCCACACTGTGATTCACGAAATTTGTGAAGTTTGGAGCCCTATTCTAAGGGTTGCGTCTATCCAAACGAACTGTTGTGTCCATTGGTGAAAGACTGCATCTCTTCATTGTGATTGGTTGAGAAGGTTTGATTTAATCCATAATGGATAAGCACCTTTTTATAATTGGTTGACTTTTGATAAGTATCTTTTCGTTGGTAGTTGATGGCAGTTGATGGCGGTTGATCATGCTTATCTGGCAGTTGGTAGTTAAGAAGATTAAGCCAGAAAACTGTCCAAGTCGCGACCGCGATATACATGTCGTGACCGTGAATATTTGATTGGAAGACTTCTGTTTTGAAGAAGAACAAGTCGAAACCGCGAATGATTTTCATGACCACGAAATGCTTTTTCTTCAGAATTCTCGTTGCAACTTCACCGATCTTTGACATCTTCTATCCTAAGCCAAATCTTTGAGTTCCATGCATCTTTTTGCACCTTTTTCACTCTTTTTTCGTAGAATTCCACTTTAGATCATTTTACTCCCAAGATTTTACCTAGTATCTGCATTTACCTAAAAAACAACTACATACCACGTGAAATATTTTATATGAAGTATAAAAATGACTTAAACTATAGTGTTTAGTGTGTAAAATTAATATGATAATAAGTGTAATTATACAGTTATCATACCCCCACACTTAACTTTTACCTTGTCCTCAAGGTAAATTCAACATAAGTGTATAAATTGGTAAACAAGTTCGTATCTTATTTGGCGAAAGATTATTGTAGTGAATACCACATTCCACGTGGCAAAAGATCTCAAGTAGATGTTGGAAATTTCCCACAAATTAGTAATGTGCAATTTATATATCTTACTTGCATACCTTTTTTCTTAATGGTGAGTCAACAAAATCGCATCTTCATACAAGTGTTATATGGATACTCGAATATTACCTTCTCTTAAGCATAGTATAAAGTATAGAGGACATAGAAAGCACACTTTGATTAATTTCTCTCAGGGCATTTTTAGGTAACCTAGGATGCTAAAACACTCTCAATGGTTGCATTTTATGCTCCATACCACTCTCCCCTTTTTTCAGTGGTTGCATTTTATGCTTCATACTACTCTCTCATTTTTTTTCTTTTAAGCATATGTTTTTGAAGTACTTTGTACTTTGCACCCATTTTTCGTGCTATGCTTTCTTTTCTTTTTTCACTCAATGAATGGTTGCAATTTCTTCTCCGTACCATTCCTCACCTTTTGCATAACTCATTGGTTATCCTCTCTTTCTTTTGATTTTTCACTCTTAATACCCTCATCCTTTTTTGGTCAATTTCAAAGTATTATGGTTATAGTTTCCTAACACTTTTTAAACACACTTAATACTCATAGGACTTATTCGAGATTTTGATTATAAAACTCATAGTAAGAATACCATGAGATATTACTCCATTTAAACTTATCGGAAGCTTTAAACTAAAACTATATAACTTATACTAATTCATGTTGCATTGAAATATAAATCGAAACTTACTTGGAATGTTTCTCTCGAATGTTACTCATCACTCATCCTTGCCAAATTGATAAATGTTGTGCTAATAACGCTCAAATTCAACACGCACTCACTAACATCAAACTTGTAAATACCTAACACTCACAATAACCTTGGACATACGTTAGTAAAGTATAAGAATAGATAATGTATAATTAACAACCATATCAAGAAAAAATTTCAAATTCTTTGGTTTTTCATTTATATTCAATTTTTTTGGATTTTACGAGATTTTTACAAATGCCCCCCCACACTAAAGAACACAATGTCCTCATTATAAGACGTTATAAAAATCAAAAACTAAACTATAGCTAGTCTAAAAATAAAATTGAAAAATATAAAGTAAAGAAAAGAATAAACATGTTCTATTGTGAAGGAGAATCCAAGGGACTAGGAGTGAATTGACAAATTTGTTTTCTAAAGAATGAAAGTAATTTCCAAAGCATCTATTTATTACTTTTCTTTAGGATCTTCATGTCTTTTTTCATAACTCCAAGTTCCGCTTAGCAATTATCCAATTTAAGTTGCATGCTCACCTTCCAATCATCCGGATCTTCTTTGTCTTCTTCATCATCTTCTTCTATTTCGGTCATCGGGGCTTTTCCTTTGCGACAGCTACGGATGGATTTGATTGTCCGATGGAAGGATCTTCTTAAGTCAAATTGAGTTTCTTGGTGCGGTTGGAGTAGGAATAACAATAATAAACACCTTCGTGTTCTTGGAGTAGTCCGGTGTTCTTCAAATAAGTCCCATCCATGTAGCGAAAATACTCACTCAGTTGTTGGACATAGGGGAGTTTACCTCTTGCACCCACGATTATGGCAGTGATAATTTCAGTCGCTCTAATCTTGCTTCTCATGCTCGTCGAGCTTTTCTTCATCATATCCCATATAATATCCACGAATTCTTCTTTTTCTTTCATCAAAGCACAAGAAAGAACAAACAAGTCTTTCTTTTAGACCTTTGTATTCTCTACTCGACAAAATACTGAAGTGGAAAGGTATTTGTGGAGAAGAAGAATGCATTCATCCTTAATGAGTTTTTTAGGAGAATTTTTGGGATCGAAGACTCTTACCTGATAAATTTGCCCAAACTCGATTAGGTTGAAATGATTCCGTCATGCTTGTTAAAGTAGCAATCTCGAAACCGAACCAATCACCCATCATCTCTCTCATGATGGTGTATTGTTGTCCTTGATTCCGAAATTGTATTGCCCTCTTCCTTGAATCTTCGAAACCGAATATTACCAAACACTCGAGAATCCAATCTCGATTTTGAGGAAAGTGTCACAAATTTTGTAAGACTAAGAGCTGAAAGGTAGACTTCCATCTCTTCACGGAGATTAAGAGTTTCCAAGAAGACTAAATCGAGGAATATCATACCAATGATATCTAATTTGCTTAGCTTTTGAAATCTCTTGCCCTTTTCTCTTGTCCTCAATGGGAAAGAACAGTCAAATTCTTCTTGAATTGATTGAGCTCCTCTCTTTTGTGCTGCTCTCTTCACATGAGTCATATTGGTTAGAAGTAAAAGGTTTGAAAAGGTTTAGATGCTTGAATGTAGAAGATGAGAAAATCAGAAATTTTTGAAGTAATTTTAGAAGGTGTGGTGGCTAGGGTTCAACTTGGACCTATTTATAGACGTTTAAGGGGTCTCTAATTGGTCATAAATGGGATTATAGCCGTTTAGGCTCAAAACTAGCCGTTAATGGTGGTTACGAACATCTGTCGTCTGTTAGTTCACGATCTATAAAGGTTATATTTTGCCCATGTCACGAATGTGACTTTCTTCATGATATAAACAGAATGCTTTGTTATCCAGTGTTCACGAGCGTGAATTGAGTCGCGGTACCGATCTTCTTTGTTCTTCAAATTTCTTCAATTTTTTAGACTTGCACCTGTAAAAACTTATAAACACAAACACAAACAAACTTTGTTAAATATAAACAATAAATACTTACTATTATACCTTGAGTAATCATGGTGATGATAGCAATTGAACATCAACATCTTGTTGTTCAAATTTATTTTCATTTATAATAACAAATGTTTACAAGCAAACATAACAAAAGAAAATAATCAACAAACAAACAAAAATAATGTGAAACATGAAACAATTTAAATCTACCACTATAAATTTTCTAAATCGTGAAAGGAAATTAAACTATTCTTCAGGAGTTAGTGATTCAATCATCTGATCAATCTTAAATCATGACTCCCGCAAATCCCTTTCAAAATCACATACCAAAATATGGATATTGCTAATTTTGCGATGAATAGAGATTTATTCCTCCATTAATTCATTCAACTTTCTCTTAAGATTGGCTAAACTACTTCTATCTTCCCTAGCAATTTCTCTTTCACTCTTTTTATCGGCTTCTACTCGTTCATCCCACGATTTCCAATCATAAATTATCCCATCCTCACCAATACATTTAGTTAAAAATCCATGCTTGAAGAAAATTTCCGTAGTCAACTCCGTAATTTCATCTTCGTCAGTCTAGACTTCTGCACAACAAGGTAATCTCCCAATTTGTCTTAACAAATTCGCCATAGTTAGACACCCGTACGCTATCCTACCAGGATCAATTACGGTAGACATAAGAGTCCCCATCATAATACCCAATATGTCCATAGGTAAGCCATTCCAAACTGCTTCCAAGATAAATAATTCTTTAGGAATGACTGTGTCAGAACTAGATCTACCAAAAAGTTTACTACTTAGATAAAAGTGTAAAGCAAGCAAACAGGGGTCTCGGATCTACCAGCTATAGGTAGATTCCTATTTGTATACATCTTTTCCAGTAAGGCGATTCCATGTTGGCAGTGGATCCCAACCAGGAAGCATTTTGTACTAACAATCTTTAGGGAACCCCAAATTCTGCTCCAACTTCTTCCTTGACAATTTATACTTTTTTCCATGATGTCGATACTCCAAACAATTCATCTTAGAATTCATTCCTACTAACAAAATCAGCATTTCCTTACAGTTACCTTCATTGTTCCCAATATTCATAGAGGAATATAGAACCATGTTTAAGATTCCAAGGTAATGCATTACCCTCTCATAGATTCCTAATTGAACGAAACTATTCTTATGAATGACATAAGAACTAGTGAAATCTCCATCTTTGATGGTTTTGAAATGATCACCTTCCTCTCGAGAGTAAATAGGAAAAGTTGCTTCATACCATTCTTGCAGGTCTGAAGGAGGAATAAGAACAGATTTGTTTGAGTGAACCATTTTGATAAAAAGGGTTGATTGATTTCAAGGTTTAGAACATAAATTTTAATTAAAAGGAAAGGAATTTTGGATATCTGAAATGAAAAGTTATGAGAATCATACCCTATATGTAGAGTATGAGAGAAACTGTTGAAAAACTGCCAAAACTACTGCAGTTTTCGCTCACATCGCGATTGTGATCCTAGGTCACGATTGTGAGTATACTAAAAGCAAGAAATAGAAAATTTTGTAGGGAAATTCACGAGCACGATAGACAGTCGTGAATGCCAAAAGGAAAAATAGAAGAAAATTTTCTATTTATCAAGAATTAAGATGAAATATTATGACGTATCACCTCCAAGATGATTATTTCATAATCTTTTCATATCTAGAATGAAATTTAGAATATTATATGGTAAAAGAAAATAAAAAAATAAATGATTTTTAGCAAGTATACAGTTGCGATGTATTTTTAAAAGATCGACAAGGAAGATAAAATAAAGAAAATAAAATATAATAAAGTAAAGGTTAGGAAAGAAGGATTAGAATGAAAAATGAGTAAATATAGGTATGAAAGATTAGAGAACCTAAATATACAGATTTTCCCTACGAAAAAAGGATAGCAAAGAAAACATGCAAGTTCAACAAAGATGTTATGATTCACTAAACTAATCTAACAGATTCAGTTCTAAATACCCAGATATTCAATTATTCACCGCAGAGCAACACATGAAATGACTTTTCTAAACCTAGCACAAACGAATTAAGACAATTATATAAAAATGGACAACGTCAATACTATGCTTAGTGCAGGTAGCTCTCACATAGCCATATTTAGCAAGTTACCATTCCAAAAATGTTTTCTCACTAAACAACGTTATATCACAGATCCAGTGATTATACATGATATCGTTAACCCCGAAACTACTCTTAAAATTAACTCCAATGCATATAACTTGATTAAAATAAAAGACTTAACATGAAATACACATTATAACACATAGACATATCATAAACTTTGAAATAGAAAGTATAGTAGAAAGCAAAGCAAAGTTGTAAGGTATGCAAGTGAAAGCTAAAGTTAATCAAATTGTATCGACTCTTTAATGGGAGTCGTCAATTCCCACAATTCCTGCATCTGTTTTGAATTCGATCTCGACCCGTACAGAACCTCCGCTAGGATTTTATTCTTTGCGAAAATCGAATAAATGAATATTGAAGAACGGAAACTTTTATTGATAAGTGATTTGCAAGTACATTTATACAACAATCGCTCGAGAATATAAAGAAATCTAGTGATCGAAATAAGGATTCGAATCACTTAAATATTTTCTCGCTAACACTTATGAATGTAGCGAACTCTCTATCTATACACACACTTTATTTCTCTCATACACTCTAATATTTTCCCTCTCTGGTTTCCCACACTATGATGCATAAAATTTATGATGTTTGGAGCCCTATTTATAGAGTTCGAAGGGTTGCATCTATCCAAACGAAGGGTTATTTCCATTGGTGAAAGATTGCATCTCTTCATTGTGATTGGTTGAGAAGATTTGATTTAATCCACAATGGATAAGCACCTTTTTGTAATTGGTTGACTTCTGATAAGTGTCTTTTCATTGGTAGTTGATGGCGATTGATCATGCTTATCTGCCTGTTGGTAGTTAAGAAGATAAAACCAGAAAATCGTCTAAGTCGCGACCGTGATATGCATGTCGTGACCGTGAATCTTTGATTAGCAGTCTTCTGTTCTAAAGAAGAACAAGTCATGACCGCGAATGATAGTCATGACCGTGAAATGCTTTTTCTTTAGAATTCTCCTTGAAACTTCACCGATCTTTGACAACTTCGATCCTAAGCCAAATCTATGAGGTCCACACATCTTTTTGCACCTTTTTCACTCTTTTTTCATAGAATTCCACTTTAGATCATTTTACTCCCAAGATTTACCTAGTATCTGCATTTGCATTTAAAGCAACTACATACCACGTGAAATCTTTTATATGAAGTATAAAAATGACTTAAATTATAGTGTTGAGAGTGTAAAATTAATATGATAATAAGTGTAATTATACACTTCTCATAAGGCTGATCATGGTATCGGTCTCCATCAAGCCATATGCCTCGTCAATGTTAACGGTAAAAACGTTAGGATGGTCGATCGATTGAGGCTCAAGCCTCCCCGCAAGATGGAGATTTTTCCCCACAATTTTGGACAACATCTTCGCTAGAGAGGGGAGTAGGAGAGGAAGAGGTTTGGAAAGGAGGAAAGAAGTGAAAGTGAAAGAAAGAAGAAAAAAATTCCTTTATTTATAATAAAAGCGTGGACCCCACATTTTTTCCTATTCTCCAACAAAAGCCTCCTAACACGACGGTGCAGTTTACGAGACATCCCCAAAATCTTTTTAATTAATTAAAATTCACCATGTTTTAATTTTTGATTGAAGAGGCAAAAATTTTTGCCTCGCATAAAGTCAATCAAATAATTAAAACATTATACTGTAAAACATATTCACTTTCTTTTCATTAATTTTTCATAGGAAATAAATTGATATCCACACAGGTCACCTTCGAAATGAATTCAGGCAACCTACCTAACAAATCTAAAGATCAACCGAAGAAAGAAATGGTTATCAACCACCAAAGGGAGACCCGTGGAAAGAATTGGCAGACTCTCACACAAGTGGCACCAATCACTATCAATAGAGGACTAACAGTTACCAACCACATCGGTTAGGTATTTTCTCGATCTCTCAGCTCATTTCATGTGGTCATACGGTTATCTAACCAGTAGTGATCACACAAGGGGCAACTATGACCATGGGATTTTGTACCATCTCGCACATTCAATGACGATGGCTTTTCGGGATTTAATCCTTGAATCAAACATTTTTTATTATCCAGCGATCTTCAAATGGGAGTTCTCCTCGTCACTAATTTATTTAATGACTTAAATAGTTTTTAAGGACTTTGAAAAAATTAGATTTTAGTAAAAATTATTTTTTGGTTGATTAAATAAAAATTAATTAATAAATGCTAATTTATAAAAATAAAATAATCCAAAAACCAAGGCTAATTAGGCTCTGCAGCAAAATACTGGTGAGGCCAACGCTGGCCTCTCCAATACAATGCTGGCAAGGCTAGCACAGGCCTCACCAGCATTCCAGCGAGGCCAGTCTAGCCTCACCAGAAATCCGGTAAGGCTAGCGCCACCCTCACCAGAATTTCATCCTTTTCAATTTTTTTGGGAAAATTCCCCCTGTAAATAGAAGGAATTTTCAATAAAAAATGGACCAAAAATTTTTCAGAAAAAGAAAAAAGGACTTTGGCTTTTAACAACTATATTCCTCTAAAAAATTATGTTCAAATTAAATTCTCTTTCACCAAATTAAACTAAAGACGAAAGAGGAGCGCTCCCAAGGATCAAGCGAAAATGCTGAAGTGGATTCGCACTGAAAGGGAAAGCCTCTGAGTTCATAGAGTTTCTTATTCTTAGTTCATATTATTTAATATCGTATTTATTATGTAAACATTTCTCCTTCTTTATTTATTTCTTTTAATTTATCTGATTATGAAGATCCTTGTTAGAATACCCCCACGAAGGGAAAAAAATCATTCCTGGATAGTAGTCCTCACGCTTATGCCATGCGATCACTTTCATTAAATATAAACGAGCAACCTACATGTTAATAAAATGAATAATTTTATTTCTAAATAAGAAATTTTCAATCACCAATATTTTAATTAGGCTGCACGGGCCTCGCCAAAATCAAATCGAGCATACTTGCAAATGTTGTGCTATATCCTGTACTAACCTTTGTCGATGCAAGTAGATTAGGTTAGATATATGATTAGGATTTTTATTTTCCTTCGGGTATCACTATTTCAATTATTTTTTAAGGAAATGTAATTAATAGATTAGGCAGGCGGTTACATCCCTTGAGGTTATGTAATTTTCAATCTTTACTTTTCCGCATTTATTTATTGCATCATGTATGGAATTACTGCTTTCCGCATGCTCATTAATTCATACATCATAAACACAAAAATGACATAAGTACAAATATGCATAATTAAGAAATACGGTTTTCTATAGATGTAATATAATATGATCCAATAAGAAGTACGCAACTTATCCCGAATCCAAATTGTTGTATCTTAGTGGGCCATCCCCCGGATGTTAAGCCTCAAAAGACTTTAATTCCTCAAAGAGCTAATCCAGGTGGCGATTCTACACAAAGAGACAGTGGATTCGGGTTTTGACCGATCTAAATCATTTTTGCTTTCTCTTTTAAACCTTTCGGGTCCTCAATACAGTACTTTATTTTTCACAAAAACACTCTGGTGGACCGGCCTATCATCAGTGTGCTATCGACCCATCAGATCCGTGTCATGTACTCATAGCAAACCTGCAATCTTGCCCTTGTAGGAAGGCCCGCAAGACCAAGCTTGCAGTATAAAGCAAGCCCGCTAGGTCTTGCCTTATGGAGGCAGCCACATGTCAGCCCACTGGTCTAAGGGACTCGGGCGGGTAACCCACTTATGGGATGGGAATATTCCCATCCCATATTGTATTGAGGAGGAGTCTACACCTCCCCCTCTCCCTATAAATAGGCCTCCCCCTTCTCTCTTTATTCCATACTTCAGCTCAATCTCTGAGTTTGATATTTTTTTCTTCGTGAGTTGTACCAAATCCTCCACGAGTTTCTCCAAGAAACGAAGAATTATTTAGAAGGCTTTTTCTATTTTGAAGTAAGCCTTCTCATTTATGTTTTTTGGTTGGTCTTTGAGCAGTCTAGCAGCTACTGTCTACTAATGGGTTTTACCTCAACGAGGTTTTGGCCGGTGAAGATCCATGTCGATCAATAGTAAAGGCTATCCTAGTTTGGAGGGTAGTGCAAACAGAGTTTTTGTTAATTGCTCTAAGGGAACGCCGCATACAAAAGAGAGAGAAGCACGCATCAACTGGTAATGTTTTAAACTTAGGTGCTAGGATTTCTTTTATAAGTTTAATAAACTAATTGGCATCTACGGAATGTTTCAACTTAGATTATATCAATCATGGAATGCTTAGGAGATCCTTTAGGTTAATTTTGAGTTTTGAAATTACTCCTTGCAACGTTGCATGTTCAATTACTTTCTTGATTATCCAGCAGTACAAACCTCAACCACTTCTACTCCTACAAGTCCAAGAGCCAAGGAGGCGGCTTAATGAATAAGGGCCAGCCTAGAAAAAGGAAGGGTAAGAGCTACGCCTGCCCAAACCCATGCTCAGCCTAAGAAGAAGCTGAATTTAAAAACTAGGACTCAAAGGGAAGCTGAGGCTAACTTAAGGCAAGAAGAAGAAGAATCTGTTGCAACAAAGTCATCCTTACCTCCATGTCCTCCAGAATTTGTTGAAAAAGTTCAAGGCATGTCTACTAGTGAACTAGGAGAAGAATTGCGAGAAAGGAAAAGGAAATTTAAGGAGGATAGGGAAGTTGCATCTCAACAAGGACCAAAGAAAGCCAAAGAAGAAATGGAAAGTATTAGTGTTGCTGAGGAAGTACTCAAAGTAGAATCAAAATTAATAGGAGTCTAGAAGAAGAGGACTGCCAAAATCAGGCCAAAAGGGTTGTTCAAGTAGTGAGCAATGATGATGATTATGACATGGAGGTCATCAATCGAGAAGAATCTTGCTCTTCCTGAGGAGAACATCCAAGCCCCTAATCTCAGTCTGAGTTACCTGAGGCTTACCCATCTTTGGCTCAAACTATCAACCAACAGGCACCTAAAAATCATTCCCCAAATTCTTTTGTAAATCTTTCACCAATCTCTATTGTAAATCCTAACATTCCTTCTTCTCCTGTTCATTTTTCTTACGTAAACTACTCTGTAAATTCAAAAACTCATATTTCCTCTCTAACCACTTTCCAAGATAAGACCAACCCTTCTTCACCACCTCTACGAACTCATAAAACACTCATTCCTTCTCTTGTAAAATCTAAACCAATCTCTACTTCTTTAAATTTATTATGTATAAACTTTCGAAAAACCCCCAAACACTTCTTCTACACCTAACCTTTCTTCACAACCTACCTCTATCCCTCTAATCCCTTTGATTGGAGAAGTCCCTAACACTGAGAACAATGAATGATGGAGTTGTCAAGGAAAATTTTATAGTCGAGGAAGAAAATCCATCTAGCAGCACGCCATCTTAAGAGGATTTGGCTGATTCAACCATCTTAGCTTAGATTAGGGAGATAGCGAGGAAGAAATTTCTAGCTCTCTAAACTAACATTGAGTTGGATGGTGCAGTAAGCTAAGTGCTACTGGTACAAGAATTGACGAACTTGTCTACAAAGAAGAAGGTGAAAATTCTTGAGTTTGAAGAGCACTCAAGCATCACTTCAGAGTTTTTTATTTTTGAAGAATTCAAAAAGATCCAAGGGAGCCTTTATGAAATCAAGACTCATTTAGCTAAGGAGAGAGCCAAAAGCCTTGTGGACAAGATGGCTCTAATCTTAACAGGCTTAATAAATTTTATAGTTCAGCTTAATGCGGCTGTATCATCTATTCCGACCTCCAATGTATTGCAAATGCAGTGGCAGGTAAGGTAAAGAATAGTATTGATGCTTCCTCATAATAACTAAGTAGTCTTAATGCCACCTTGGCAACATAAATTACACAGTTCCATAAGTTTGGTGAAGAGTAGGCCAAAATAAAGATTATCATAGATAACAAAATTCATGAATTGTTAAAGTAGCTGGATACAAATAAGGATTTAGGACACAACATGTGCGAGATGATGGAAAAGATGTCTAAGATAATGATTTCTTATGACACGAAGATTGATGACGTTGTCAATAAGGTGGATGAAGCTATCAAGAAGATGGATAAACCAGTGCTCAAAATGAATGCGATAAGTGATAAATTGGACTCAGCTTGTGCTCTTATAAAGTCAAATACTAAAGATAGTGTGAAAAAAATCAAACAACATTGATTGAAACCATGGGTAAACTTTTTCTAGAGCCTTTTGAGTCAATAGACCCTAGTAACGGTCTCGCTATGCATAAAAAGCTAAATACATTGGTGGATAAAATTAATGAGTTGTAAGGAAAAGTTAGGCGTTTGGGGGAGACCAGAGAGTATGATGCGAATGATAAAGATTGGATAATAAAGACTTTATATCTAATATGTTAAAGGATTGTTGAGATGGAGGATAATTTGAAGATTGCTCTATTTGTAGCTGACTTTAGAGGTCTTCTACAATGCTTTCAACAATTTTCCTACCAAAGATTTGATCATATTGTTGATATCATAGGGTGTCATCATCTACTACTTTAAGAGCTTAACGAGCAAGAGGTTCTTTTAGTTTGAGGTATAGAGCAGCTAGAGAATGAGATATCGCTAGCAATCATTAGGTAAAAAGAGGACTTTCAGACTGCATTGACTCCTTTAATGACCATCTCAACTAAATTGTGATGTAAAAGATAACAAAGGGGGAGAAAGAAGCTGAAGATGCTCGTAAAGCTTCCTAGTATCAAAAGTCCACATTCATCCTAGGCGTCCACCAGAGTAATAGTGTTCGCAAAGTTTATGGCTATACTCGTTCCGAAAGACTTATCCCCACCAACGGTGCCAAAAACTTGTTCGCCACTTTTCTACTAATAAGTTTAATAACTTGTTCACAAGATTTTGGTTTTAAAGTATAGGTGTTGTCAATACCACTTATCAAATAGAAAAATGATGATAACTACAAGTATATAGTTGCGAATGATGTAAATAATGTATAGCAAAAGAAAATAATGTAATTTAGTTTGGAGGATTGGAATGATGGATGGATAGACAAATGTATGAAAGATTAAAGAAGATAAAAAGTATATAGATATTCCCTATGAACAAGTATAGCAAAGAAAACATGCAAGGTCATCAAAGATATTATGTTCACTAGATTAATTTAACAGATTTAGTTCTAAACACTCAAATATTCAATTATTCAACACAGAGCAACACATGAAATGACTTTTCTAAATCTAGTGCAAATGAATTAAGAATATTATATAAACCTGGATAACAATATTACTATGCTTAGTACGGGTCGCTCTCACATAGAAATATTTAGCAAGTTATCATTCCAAAAATATTGTCTCACTAAACAACGTTATAATCACAAATCTAGTGATTATACACAATCTCGTTAACCATGAAACTACTCTTAAAGTTAACTCAAAAGCATATAAATTTATTAATATAAAAGACTCAACACGAAATACACATTATGACACATAGACATATCATAAACTTCGAAATACAAAGTATAAGTTGAAAGCAATGCAAAGTTGTAAGGTATGCAAGTGAAAGCTAAAGTTGATCAAACTGTATCCACTCTTTAATGGGAGTCGTTAATTCCCGCAATTCCTGTGTCTACTTTGAATTCGATCTCGACTAGTACAGAACCTCCGCTAGGATGCTATTCTTTGTGAATCTCAAATAAATGAATATTGAAGAATGAAAACTTTTATTCATAAGTGATTTACAATTACACTTATGCAGCAATCACTCGAATATGTAGTGAAATCTAGTGATCGAAATAGGGTTCGAATCACTTATACATTTTCTCGCTAACACTTATGAACGTAGCAAAATCTAGATATTTTTACTCTCTATCTATGCATACACATCTAACATGCTATGCACCACTTTATCCACAACTTGTGCCACGAAATTGGTGAGTTTGGAGCCCTATTTATAGAGTATGAAGGGTTGCGTCTATCCAAATGAAGAGTTGTATCCATTGGTGAAATATTGCATCGCTTCATTGTGTTTGGATGAGAAGCTTTATCCATATCCACAATGGAAAGGAACCTTTTCATGATTGGTTGACTTCCAAAAGGTGTCTTTTCATTTGGTAGTTGATGGTGGTTGATCGTTCTTATTTGGCGGTTTATAGTTGAGAAAAGTTGACGAAAAAACCAGCAAAGTCACGACCACGAAGTACATGTCGTGATTGTGAATACTTGGTTGACAACTTTCTTTTCTAAAGAATACTAAGTCACGACCCTGAATGGTTATCGTGACCGTGAATTATGTTTTTCTTCAGAATCCTTCTTGTAACTTTACCGATCTTCGACAGCTTTGATCCTAAGCCAAATCCTTAAGTTCCATGCATCTTTTTGCACCTCTTTCACTCTTTTTTCATAGATTTCCAACTTTAATCATTTTACTTCCAAGATTTACCTAGTACCTGCATTTGCATAAAAAACAACTACATACCACGTGAAATCTTTTATATGAAGCACAAAAATGACTTAAACTATGGTGTTTAATGTGTAAAATTATTATGATAATAAGTGTAATTATACACTTATCACACCCCCACACTTAACTTTTAACTTGTCCTCAAGGTAAATTTAACAAAAGTGTATCAAATAGTATTTAAGTTCGTACCTCATTTGGCGAAAGACTATTGTAGTGAATACCACATTCCCACATTGTATAAGATTAAAGTAGAAGTCCAAAATTTCTCACAAATTAGTAATGTGGAATTTATATAGTCTAGTTGCATACCTTTTCTCTTAATGGAGGTTCAACCAAATCGCATCTTCATATAAGCGTTATATGGATACTCAAATATTTCCTTCTCTTAAGTATAGTATAAAGTATATAGGACATAAAAGGCACACTTTAAATCATTTTCTCTCAAGGCATTTTTATGTAACCTAGGATGCTAAAACACTCTTAGTGGTTGCATTTTATGCTCCATACCACTCTCCCCTTTTTTTAATGGTTGCATTTTATGCTCCATACCACTCTCTCTCATTTTTGTCTTTTAAGCATATGTTTTCTGAATTACTTTTTACTTTGCACCCATTTTTCATGCTATGCTATTTTTCTTATTTTTTCACTCATTGAATGGTTGCAGTTTCTGCTTCGTACCATTCCTCACCTTTTGCTTAACTCATTGGTTATCCTCTGTTTCTTTTGATATTTTCAATCTTAATACCCTCATCCTTTATTGATCAATTTCAAAGTATTATGGCATAGTTTCCTAACACTTTAAACACACTCAATACTTATAGGACTTATTCGAGATTTGCATACACAACTCATAGTAAGAATACTACTTGATATTACTCCACTTAAACTTATTGGTAGCATTAAACTAAATCTATACAACTTATACTAATTCATGTTGCATTGAAATGTAAATCGAAACTTACTTGGAATGTTGCTTTTGAATGTTACTCACCACTCATCCTTGCCAAATTGGTAAATGTCTTGCTAATAATGCTCAAATTCAACATGTGCTCAAATTCGAAACAAAAATTTTGTCCGAAGTTTGCACTAAGATCAAACTTGTAATACCTAACACTCACAATAACCTTGGAACATATGTTAGTATAGTATAGGCATGGATAATGTATAAATAACACAAAATCAAGAAAATTTTCATTCTTTAATTTTTTTTTTAATTTTTTTGATTTTTTTGGATTTTTTACAAATGCCCCCCACACTAGAGAACCAAATGTCCTCATTGTGAGAGACTTAACTAAAAACAAAAACATGAAAAACAAACACTAGTCTAAAAATTGAAAAAGAAAAGAAATTAAAAGAGTATACCTATTTATTGTGAAGGAGAATATGGGGCCTGTGTCACGATCGTGATTTCCTTCAAAATAGGAGCAGAAGGTGTTCCTATATAACTTCACAAGTGCGATCTATAGTCGTAGTCATGTCATTCTTCCTATTTCTTCAATTTTTAGACTTATTACCGTAGTCTCCTAGTATTTTATCTCTAGAACGCACTTGCCATCCCCTGCAATGGCGTTAAAAACTTGTTCGCAAAGTTTTTGGTTATACTTGTTCCTAAAGACTTATCCCTGGCAATGACGCCAAAACTTGTTCACCACTTTTCGACTGATAAGTTTAATAACGTGTTTGCAAGATTTTGGCTTTAAAGTATAGGTGTTGTCAATACCACTTATGAATTAGAAAAATGATGATAATTGCAAGTATACAGTTGCGATGTAGTTTTAAAAGATATCGATCCCACAGGAAGGAACCATCTTTAAAGATCAATAAGAGGAACGGAACAAAAGAAAATAATGTAATTTAGTTTGGAGGATTGGAATGATGGATGGATAGACAAATGTATGAAAGATTAGAAAAGATAAAAAGCAAATAGATATTCCATATGAACAAGTATAGCAAAGAAAATATGCAAGGTCATCAAAGATATTACGTTCACTAGATTAATTTAACAGATTCGGTTGTAAACACTTAGATATTCAATTATTCAACGTAGAGCAACACTTGAAATGACTTTTCTAAATCTAGTGCAAACGAATTATGATGATTATATAAACCTGGATAACAATATTACTATGCTTAGTATGGGTTACTCTCACATAGCTATATTTAGCAAGTTACCATTCCAAAAATGTTGGCTCACTAAACAGCTTTATAATCACAGATCCAGTGATTATACACAATCTTGTCAACCCCGAAATCACTCTTAAAGTTAACTCAAAAGCATATAACATGATTAATATAAAAGACTCAACACGAAATGCACATTATGACACATAGACATATCCTAAATTTTGAAATAGAAAGTATTAGTAGAGCAAAGCAAAGTTCTAAGGTATGCAAGTGAAAGCTGAAGTTGATCAAACCGTATCCACTCTTTAATGGGAGTCGTTAATTACGGCAATTCTTGCATCTTCTTTGAATTCGATCTCGACTCGTATAGAACCTTCGCTAGGATGCTATTCTTTGTGAATCTCGAATAAACAAATATTGAAGAATGAAAACTTTTATTGATAAGTGATTTCTAATTACACTTATACAATAATCGCTCGAATATGTAGACAAATCTAGTGATCGAAATAGGGTTTGAATCACTTATACATTTTCTCGCTAACACTTATGAACGTAGCAAAATCTAGATATTTTTATTTTCTATCTATGCAAACACACGTCTACGATGCCATGCACCACTTTATCCACCACTTATGCCACGAAATTGGTGAGTTTGGAGCCCTTTTTATAGAGTATGAAGGGTTACGTCTATCCAAATGAAGATTTATGTCCATTGGCAAAAGATTGCATCACTTCATTGTGATTGGATGAGAAGCTTTATCCTTATCCATAATGGAAAGGCACGTTTTCATGATTGGTTGACTTCCAAAAGGTGTCTTTTCATTTGGTAGTTGATGGTGGTTGATTGTTCTTATCTGGCTGTTGATAGTTGAGAAGAGTTGACCAAAAAATCGTCAAAGTCACGACCATGAAGTACATGTCATGCCCGTGAATACTTGGTGGGCAACTTTCTATTCTAAAGAATACTAAGTCACGACCATTAATTGTGTTATTCTTCAGAATCCTTCTTGTAATTTTTCCAATCTTCGATAGCTTCAATCCTAAGCCAAATCCTTAAGTTCCATGCATCTTTTTGCACCTTTTTCACTCTTTTTTCATAGATTTCCAACTTTAATCATTTTACTTCAAAGATTTACCTATTACTTGCATTTGCATAAAAAACAACTACATACCACGTGAAATCTTTTATGTGAAGTATAAAAATGACTTAAACTATGGTGTTTAATGTGTAAAGTTATTATGATAATAAGTGTAATTATACACTTATCAAATAGCATCCCAAGAACTCACTAAGAGGTGAAGGCTCATCTCAATAGCAGCGTGATCCAAAGCAATGTAGATAGTCCTTAGTATAGAAATCTTTGTATTGTAAAAACTTAGTACATAACACTACATGTGTACTAACTAAGTTTAATGAAAATTTACAAGTATCTATCAAAAGTTAAGAGCTTCTTAACTTATTATACTTGTGTTATTCTTACATATATTACTGTTGCAGGAATTAACCAAGACCAACTTGAAAGGAAAGTTGAGTAAGAAAAAGTCCCAAGATGAAGAAAAGTTCTCTAAATGTGGGGGAGTTTATGCTGTGAAGGAAGTCCACTCAGTATGGGGGAGTCTATACTAACTAATGAATTCACTCAGCATGGGGGAGTCTTACATCACTTATCAGGTATTCCTATATCACTAAACTATTTATATGATTAATTTCTTCTACTATCCAATTTTGTATCTGTTCCAAAAGGGGGGAGATTCTTGAACCCATGTTTATAGTCTTTCATAGTACTTAACATTTTGGAAATAACAAACTACTAGGATAATGAAATTAATTAGGTACTAAGTAGACTCTTAATTAAACAAGTTTTACTTGAGTTTGTTTAAGGGAAAAAAGCTTAGTTTATAGAGTCTTAATTAAGTTATGGCTTAGAGTAGGAAAAGTTGTGTGTTGAGTACTCTATAGTTTATGCAATATAACTCAGCATGTGCTGAGTACCTTTTATTTAGTGAAATACTGAGTGCATTAGAGACACTTGGAATATTATGGCACTTGAGCTTTTAACATTGTTTGTGAAGACAAAATATTCCCTCTAATGCTATTCAGGTAAAAAGAGTTTAAATAAAAATAGTATTCCTATGGTCCTCACAACCAAAAGGTGTAGTATAGAATGTTGGAGATTCCTCACAAATGTCCAATAATAAAAGACATCTTCTAACATGCGACATTCTCTAGTGTCTCTGCGCAACTCTACAACGTCAGCAAGTCAACCAACTGCAAGTTTCCACGTTGCATCTCATGCGCTCCTATCTTAAACAGTTTTTCTTGAATAAATGAGTTTTTGATGCATAAAAGCATAATGGTTTAATCTCGCACTTCAACGTTCAAAATCACTGTCTCTAAACATCCTAGAATTTGTTTTAAACGAGAAGATTTGAAAGTTGTGAAGCGAAGAGATTTTGAAGAATAAGTTAGGATGAGAAATTTCCAATGGCTACTTCCAACATCTTCAATTATAAATTGAAGACTGAAGCAGATGTTTAAACTCACCCCTTAAATTTTTTTAAGACTTGAAAACTTTGTTCAAGAAATCCCATCATTTGGAAATCTTATTTCAAGCAATAAAAAACCAAACACTCACTTTTCCATCTTTTTGTAAGAGAGAAACCAAATAAGCTTAAAGTTTTAGCTAAGCTTAAACATTGTAACAGGATTCAACGCTTTTTATAAGTTGAAATCCTTTGTTCTTAATTCTCAATCTTAAATTATTGTGAGTCAGTTTTAAGAAGGATACCTAAGACTGAGTATTGAGAGGTAGCTAGAAAGGAGGGTACTTTCTGTAAACGTCTACCCACTATAAAGGCTTCTCCGCCTATTGAAGGAAAGAAATCACTAGTTAAATCTTGAAAAGGAATTAAGAGATTGGAGGTAAGCTCGGGGCCGAACTTGATAAATCTAAAGTGTAATTTTTCCTTAACTCTTTTATTGCCTTTTTAATTGTTTGTGCCCAATACATTATCTCTCGTTTTCATACAATTGCTTGAAAACCAATCTGAGTTGTGTAGGACTACTCAGCATAGGTTACAGCTAAACTAAGTCAGTGAAGTTGAGTACTTTACAGTTTTTAGACTAAAGTAGACTTAGCATTAATCACACGGCACGCATCTAAAAACAATTTGGATTAAATTTTTAAATCTATAAAGTACTAAGTAATTATGCATTCACCCCCTTCTGCACGCTTATTAAAGTTAAAGTGGACCAACAATATTTTGTGACCGTATATAAAGTCTATAATATTTAGAACCGTAATAAGTCTTGAAATCTATACCGAGTCCAGATTCATTCTTGTAGTTGCTTATTTATTATCAACTAAACCCTTATACTGTATTTTCGTAATTGTGACATTCTTGGTGAGCATTGATCTCATATCAATATTTTAAATCATCGCAACCGTATATTTGTGTATTCTGTTGTTGGTTAATGATATTGACAATACATGTTCAATTGTAACTCTTCTTAGTCAGTCATAAAGACGCGATCAATTACCCTCAAGTCTGCATTTTTCCATGTTGATTCACCTTTAGCTAATGAGAGTTTGCGAATCACTATGAATTTGCATGATTTCAGTCGTTCTTCATGTAATTTCATTGATTTTATTGCCTTGTAGCACCTGCTGACGTCAGTAATGAGACCACTAGATACAACCGAAGGTTTGACTGCGGGTGATTATTGTGGTCAACAATCGTTTGCAATTTGCTAAGCCGGATTCAGCAAAACATTTGCTAAAGTCTTTTGTGAGATTTTGGAATTATTTGTTGGATTTCATTTTGAAAAAAAAAATTGCAAAGTTGTGTTCGCCTTAGATAGTTAGAAAGAAAAATCTCAACCCAATTCATATATGATTCTAATCTAAGACCTCTAAAGGTAACAAATTCAATCGTAACTACAAAACTAAGACATTGATCATAGGTTTTATTTGAGTTATAAAACACATGGTATTAAATTCAAAATAGTCAACTATAAAAGAAGGTGTAGATCCTTTGACTATAATAATAATAATAATAATAATAATAATAATAATAATAATAATAATAATAATAATAATAATTTTATTAATATGAACGTGCTAAAAATTTCCACCCGAAAATCAAAAAATAAAATCGACGATAATAGTAATCACTAGAAGTAAAAAATTTAATCAATTAAGTTATTTTTAGATAAATATTGATTTTCGCAAAGGTCGAGTAACGAACCTATCACATCTCATATTCCTATTTAGGTACACCTACTAAACTAAGTCTAAATGCTTTCATTACAAGTTCTAGACTTCAAAGCATGTAGGGTGTGTAAAAACCCATATTTCAATAAATTTCAATTATATTCATTTCATTTACATACAAAAGCTACAAACTTCCTATTTTAAAAAAATAATGGAAGTATTCAATTGAATTCTTCAAATTTTAGGTTTTCAAATACATATGTAAAGTAAATTTATGTATTATGGATAGTGCACCACTCATAAATTTTATAAAGAGTAAATATTTTCTACTTTATTAATAGGTGAAACATCTATACCTTTGTATACGGTAATACGAAAATAATTAAACACTTCAGAAGAGTCCTTTTATTAATTGGTGAAAAAATTGTACCTTTGTATACGGTAATGCGAAAATAATTAAACACTTTAGAAGGATCCTTATTACTAAATTTGTTGAGGAGGACAAAAATTACCATAAATGATGAAATATTTTACAAATTCTCAAATTTGTAGAAAATTTGTTGTTTTTAAAGTGTTGGACTTGATAGCTTGAATGAACATAATAGTGGGGTTGTGCCCATTTAACTCAAAATCAATTGACTTGTGTTAAGACCCAACCTACTCCACTTATATATCAGTTTTTGTTGTTGTTTATTACCAATGTGGGATAACACCACATCTCCAACACTCCATCTGAAGTGCAATTAGGCCTAGACCAGTTGCCACTTACCAAACTTTCCTTGAACTATCTTCTCGGAGGTCATGGTTATCAACAGGTATAATCTCTCCACTAATCGAAACTTCATCAAGACTTAATCACAAACCTTCTAGTTGTTAGACCTTTCTTCGCTCTTATACCATGTAGAGAATTTGTGGGAATGGGGAGTGTTTGGCTTGATAGCTTGAGTGGGCATATAAGTGGGATTGAGCCCATTTGACACAAAATCAATTGGCTTGTGTTATAGCCCAATCTGTTTCACTTATATACCACTCTTTGTTCTTATTTATTACTGTTAGATATAGTTCTCAAAAATAGTTTTGTTGTTTCTATAAAAAAATGTTTGACTTGACACTCCCTTTCTGAGAAGATAGTAAACTCTCATAAGACACAAGTCATAAGAAATACACTCAGAATCAATATGTACTTCAGAAGATCTTCCTTTCTCAGAATTAAAGGAGTCAAACTCTTGAAGGAAAGAAAAGGAAAAAACTAATAAACAAACGCATCACGTGAGTCAACTTTCCTCTATATTATATTTAATTTTGTTGTGCTAAAAAGCATAATACCTTAAAGAAGGACATAGCGATGTTGGCATCTAGGAGACACAAACATCTCCTCTTCATGCAACAGATAATTGTACCATGTGAGGACCAATTTATAATTATATTCAACATCGCTTTTTCATCCCTAAACAAATTCTTAAGCTATGTCTAAACGGATAACGCAATGGATAAGCATCATCTCAAACTTTAGAAATAATGACTTGATTTTGTGAGACAATGGTCTGATATCCTACTATAGTCTAACCACAACAGGAATTCACTCAACCTTATAAATAGAAGCAAAGGTCAACCATAAAATTTTCGTGAAGTCTTATTCAATCTCAAGAGCATTCAAGGTATCACAAAACATTGCAAAAACTTTGCTTTCATTTAGCAAACAACAATTCTAAAAATCTGTTTGAAACAGAGCCTTACTAAAACAAAGTTCAAACCTCAAAATTTCTCTTTCAAAAATTTTGTATACCCTAGCTTAGTCACTAAATTAGTGTGTGGGAGCTTAGATACTAGTTGGAGGGTACTTCTAGTGTTGGAAAAAGTTTGGAGTCTAGATATAGTTGGACGGTACTTCTATATTTGTAAAGCCCAGAAAATGAGTTTGAGGACAATACTCATATTTGTTAACAATTCATTGAAGTGGTTTGTTTCTCCACCCAAAGGAGAATCAACAATAGATTAAAGATTAGACAAAAATTCCAAAGACTGGATTAGGCAGAGGTTGAAGTAGGATAAAATCTTATGTTTGCAAATCTCTAACTCCTTACTTATTATTGCATATAGAATCTGTTTATTCATATAAATCTAAATTAAAGAAACTGCATTAGAGGACAAACTCTTAGGGAAACTAGATACTAATTTTACTCAGTAATTGCTTAAGAGGAAAACTTCCGCAGAGACTACAAATAATGTGAAAACTCGAAAAAGTCTTTCATCGCCCCCCTCCCCATTGACTTGTTTACCACCCTTACTAGGATCAACAATTATAAATGTGGGATAACATCAATTTCCAACAAAATAAACTTATTAAGCTTAAAAGATATTCACATAAATTGATGATATAGTATTAATATTGCAACTGTGAATGAAAACAACAAATAAAACATTTATATTACAAATATTTTTTTCATACCATTCATATACCATATTATTTTAATACTTTATTATTTAAAGTTTGCTAATTGCCGAACCTAATTTATAATACCCATTTCATCAAATACGAAGCACATTGGAGTTGAACATGATCATACATTTTTATTTTATATTAAATAGTACTTGGTAAACTTAATTATAAATACCAAATATATTTTAGTTAAATAATATTTGTTTGAAAATTAATGGAATACATAAAAAAAAATTAAGTACAATGTCAGGACCAACTTTAACAATTTAATGAAATGAAATGGTTGGTTCAAAAATTAAAGAATATCAATGTGTGAAAGCAAAATGTAAGCATATTGTACTATATTTCGCATGTTTTTGTTTAAACAATTCAAAACAAACATAATTTAACGTTATTACGATGTATCTTGATCTGTATTTGACTGTTATTTCTTGTTGACTTGTACAAATAATAACTATAAATAAGGTTAAAAAAACAAGGTAGATATTTTTTTTTAATGTTTTGTTTAATGCTAATAATAGACTTTTTAAATATATATTATTTAGAATTCACTAATTGAACATAATTCGAGTGATACATTTACAAAGTGGATGAAATCATTAAGGTTCGAATCTTGACACCTACAATTACTTTAAAATAATATCATTTAGAGTTCATATAATTTGTTAAAGAACTGCAAAACATAGACAATAGAGAAGATTTCTCGCAATGATCCATTTAAATCATATAATAATATGATACAAGAAACATATTAAAAATATTAGCCAACAAATTATTCACCGAGAGGGTTTGACTTTTTGAATATTATTTTTTCACTTACAAGTCTTAATAATATATCATAAAGCTATGACACTAAGATGTTCTTACAAAATTTATTCACCAATTTTTATATTATTCTTCTCTACATTTATTCTGTGAATTCAATTACACAATTTTTATGGCGATTCATATTCTTCATTTCCCCCTCCATATCCCGATCCATAGCCACTTCCGTACCCCGAACCATAACTGGATCCATTACCATTACCGTTGCCACCGCCGCCACCACCACCACCTCCACCTCCACCTCCACCTCCACCTCTCCCACCACCACTTCCATATCCAGACCCACTTCCACTACCATACCCGGACCCACTTCCATTTCCTAGGCCTCCACCCCCGCCACCTCCTCCTCCTTTACCACCACCACCACCTCCTCCGCCTCCTTTCCCGCCACCAGACCCATACCCTGAACCACCACCTGACCCATATCCTGAACCGTATCCACTACCAGGAGCTGATCCACCACCTCCACCGCCACCTGAACCTCCTCCTTCCCCTCCCCCTCCTCCCATACCATATTCTCCTGCATTATCATATCCTTCTCCGCTTCCTGACCCGTATCCTGAACCATAACCTAAACCGGATCCAAGTGCTGAACCACCCCCACCTCCTCCTCCACTTCCACCACCACCACCTCCACCACCACCTGTTGTCCTGGACAACCTACCGGCAAGGCAAACATTCACAATCAGCATCACCAACAATGCAACACCCACTAACTTTGAGCTTGCCATTTCCAAACTCAAATAAATAACCCTCAAGCTAAAGATGTTCAAAGGTTAATCTCTCTTTGGTATCTTGTTATTTTCGTATAGTTAATTGGAATACTATGATTTGAGTGAATGGAAATGATGAAGATTGTCACCCTATTTATAGGGTTTAAAAAAGGTTTAAAAATTTCTAGCAGCTTCAGTGACTTTGCAATTTAGAATATAACCTCGTTTCGTAGAATTAAAAATAAAAAAAGGAACCGTGTGATTTGGTAATTATTTTAAGTGGGTTGGGGCGGCAGTGGTGTTGTTGATAGTGGGAGTGGACTATCTTCTTTGCCTTATGATCAGTTTACTTCCACTCAAAATCGACTTCCGAATTTACAAAATATTTTATTGAACATGATTTGGATTTTCTGTCACTAATTAAAAACTACATTAGTTACTTGATATCTAGAAATTGTATATGATAAATGTTTTATTCAGCTACTCATTGCATTTTTCATGTTCTTTGATACGAGATATACTTTGAAATGTTATCGCATGTTCGGTTTATAAACATTATATTCCATGATGAAAGAATGTGGAATATGATTGACTATTAGTGTTGAATCCATCCAAGTCATTCCACCTTTAAATAGGGATGCCAACAAGTCGGGTAAGGTAGGGGTAGTACCATTTCCATTCCGCATCCAATGCTTTTCGGGTACGGGTTCGGGGATTCCCCATTTAGTTTTTTTGAGATTTTTTCACACCCATTCTGCACCCGGCGGATATTTACGGGTATCGGGTAATCCCCATCCAACAATAAAATTTAATGAATACAAACATTGTTCATTTTCATATTAAAATGGTAAACCGTAACTAGTGAAAAAAAATATTTTAAGCACCCACTAGTTAGGGAATAAATAACATAGTTGATATTTTTCTTACACTATACGTGGGCGGGTTGGGGATTCCCATAGGGTGGTATGGCTCTACCCAAATCCGTCCACCTTTTCAACCGGGCGGTATATTTTTCCCTATTTCCATCCCCACGGGTGAAAATTATTGTGTTTTTCCCCAAACCCATCAGTTCGGATAATCCTCGTCCCATTGACATCCCTACCTCTAATGAGAAAGTTATTCTATTCCTTTGAAGGTGGAATACAAATTCTTTCACAGCTCAATAAGGAACATGCAAACAGATTTTTATGGTTAACATGGTATGACCAGTTTTACCATTTGATCCATCTTCTCTACTTTATCCATTTATTCCTTATGTTATCTAATATGTTACCTTTTTTATCCCTTTGAAACATATACAATTTTACAATTTTACCTTTCCTTATGATAGTTTCCACCTTACGAATTGTATAACACGAAATGGGTGACAAATAAATAGCACTAGGGCCAGATAGCAACTAATTATACAGCACATAGAATAAATGGGTTACGTGTATCCATTGGGACCACATTGGCACGAGATTTATATTAAAGGACCCAAAAAGTTTTTTTCTCTTTAGGAATAATTATTTCATTAGAGATGTAATAGCGAGAATTAAGATATAATGGATTAAACATAATTATATTTAAAATATTTCACAATTATATTATTTCATGAAGTAGTCATTTTCTGAACCCATGTATCCTTACTGGACTAGAACGGAACAATACCCCCAAACCATTCATTGCGACATTGCCTTGCTCATAAAGTACAAATTCAATTCATTAAGTAAAAAATATATTTGCTCAGTTTACATTAAATAGAAAAAAAATTCTTCATTCCATTCATCGATGCATATGATTTGAATTTGAAACCTCTGGAGAACACATATTCAATCTTAACCACCATGTAAACACATTGATATTATGGAATCCGAGGAACCTAAATTTCCATGACAACTAGAAATTAGAGAGGCTAGGTCGAGATTGCAGGCATAGCCCTCTCTAACGATCATGTCAATCATGGTTCTGAAATAGGGATAAGAATGAGAAATAAGAGAGATTAGTTAACTTCAAATTGTTTGGCTGATGAGGTGACGTGGTCTGCTTGTGCCACGTGTTGTTTGGCTCTTAGGCCCGAGCTGGATCCATCCCATGTAAAAGGTAGGGAAATACACAAAATTACAATGTTTGGTATAAATAATTACTTTTTTGTCTATTACTTAATTTAATTGTCAAAAGTGTATTATCAAGATTTTGAATTTACATTTCTACAACCTTATGATAACCTCGTCGGATTTTATAGTTATCTTATAGTTATTTCAAACTAACGTAATTTTTTGTAATTTTTTGCCATGATTTTATTATACTTTATTTATAGTATTTATAATTAATGTAAACATGCTATATTTATGTGTTTTTATTTATTTTTTGTATTTGAATTTATTTTTGATATAACAAAATCGCATTTTATAGTTATCAAATAGTTACTATATAATTTACTTATAGATATATTCAATATAACAAAATCGCATTTTTCAGTTATCTTATAGTTTATTCAAATTGATGTAATTATGTTATATTTTTACTATAGTTTACTTATAATATGTCAAATTGATATAGTTGTTTTATATTTATTTGTATTTAATTAAGTGTGTGTTTAAACTATGTAACAACTATAAAAGAACCATAAAATAAATATGTATCGGTAAAAAAAGTTCAGAAAAAGTATAGCATCATGGATCTTATTTTGAAGGGAAACATAAAGA
>CATIWQ010068082.1:0-13977 GCA_949673415.1 Euphorbia schlechtendalii | reverse complement strand
AAATGCAACCACTAAAAAAAGGGGAGAGTGGTATGGAGCATAAAATGCAACCACTAAGAGTGTTTAACATCCTAGGTTACCTAAAAATGCCTTGAGATCAAACTTTCCAAAGTGTGCTCCTTTGTCCTTTATACTTTATACCATACTTAAGAGAAGGAAATATTTGAGTAAGCATATAACACTTATAAGAAGATACGATTCGGTTGACCCTCCATTAAGAGCACAGGTATACAACTGAACTATATGAACTGTGCATTACTAATTTATGGGAAATTCTAAACTTTTACTTGAACTTTATGCAACGTGGGAATGTGGTACTCACTACAATAGTCTTTTTCCAAATGAGGTACGAACTTGAATACACTTTTGTTGTGTTTACCTTGAGGATAAGGCAAAAGTTAAGTGTGGGGATGTGATAAGTGTATAATTACACTTATTATCATGATATTTTTACTTATAAAATGGTATGGTTTTGAGTCATTTTATACTTCATATAAAAGATTTCACATGGTATGTAGTTGTTTTTTATGCAAATGCAGAAACTAGGTGAATCATGGGAGTGAAATGATCAAAGATGGACTTCTATGTAAAAAGAGTGAAAAAGGTGCAAAAAATGCATGGAATATAAGGAAATGGCTTATGATCAAAGCTATCAAATATCGGTAAAGTTGCAAGAAGAACAATGAAGATAAGCATTGTTCATGATCGTGACACCCATTCACGATCGCAATTTGTCACCCTTCATAAATAGAAATTTGCAACCATTGTTCACGATCACGACATGTGATTCACAGTCATGACTTGTCACAGTTATTGGTTATCTCTTCTCAACTACCAACCACCAGATAAGAACGATCAACCGCCATCAACTACTAGATGAAAAGACACCTTTTGGAAGTAGAATAATCACAAAAAGGTGTTTTTCCATTGTGGATGAGGATGAAACTTTGCATCCAATCATATTGAAGTATACAACCTTCGCCAATGAACACGACTCTTCATTTGGATAGATGCAACCCTTCGTACTCTATAAATAGGGTTCAAATCACACCAATTTTGTACATGGTGGGGTAATAGGTAGTAGACATTGAATGATAGTATGTGTGTATGATAGAGAGTGAAAATATATAGATTTCGCTACATTCAAAGTTATAGCAAGAAAAATGTATGAGTGATTCAATTCTTATTTTGATCACTAGATTTCTCCACTTATTCGAGCGATTGTTGTATGAGTGTAATTGCAAAGCACTTATCAATAAAAAGTTTCTATTCTTCAACATTCATTTGTTCGATATTCACAAAGAATAGCATCCTAGAGGAGGTTCTGTACGAGTCGAGATCGAATTCAAAGTAGACGCAAGAATTGCGGGAATGGAGGACTCCCATTAAAGAGTGGATACGGTTTGGTCAACTTTAGCTTTCACTTGCCTACCTTACAACTTTACTTTGTTTTCTACTTATACTTTGTATTTCGAAGTTTATGATATGTCTATGTGCCATAACGAGTATTTCATCTTGTGTCTCTTATATTAATTAAGTTATATGCTTTCGGATTGACTTTAAGATTGATTTTGGGGTTAATAAGATTGTTTATAATCACTAGATCTGTGATTATAACCCTGTTTAGTGAGCCAACATTTTTGGAGTGGTAACTTGCTAAATATGGCTATGTGAGAGGACTCGTACTAAGCATAGTAATATTGTTATCCAGGTTCTTATCAGTGTCATAATTCGTTTACCCAAGATTTAGAAAAGTCATCTCATGTGTTGCTTTGTGGTGAATTACTAAATATATGGACGTCTAGAACCGTGTTTGTTAAAGTTATCTAGTGTATTAAATATCCTTGATGATTTTGCATATTTTTCTCTACTATACTTGTTCTTAGTGATTATCTATATAGGTTATATCTTCTCTAATCTGTTCATGCATCTGTCTATTAATCAGTCTACCATCCAAACCCTCCAATACAAATTATCTTATTTCTTCTGTTCCGTAACTCTAGTTGGTATTTAGAACCGAATTCCCTCCTTGTAGGATCGATATCTTTTAAAACTACATCGTAATTGTATACTTGTAGTGGTCATCATTTTTCTATTTGATAAGCGGTATTGACAACAACTGTTCGTATTTTGAACTTTTATCTTATCAGTAGAAAAGTGGGGAACAAGGTTTTTAGCACTGTTACCGAATTTAAGCCTTTCAGAACGAGTATAGTCAAAATCTTACGATCAAGTAGCAGTATGAGTATCCTCAAACCTGAGATACCGGTTACCTTATGTAGGAGTTATTATACTTTGGGTCACTTATTCATACCCTAGTGATCAGGATGACATGGGTGATTACGGGTATAGCGATGATCACATGTTAGTAAGCTATGTAGTTATGATGGGATCCATCGCTCCTGATATAGTAATATAATGGAGATGTACCTTGGGGCCCCTTGTTGAAGTCAGGCACCCATAAACCTCTGATCAGAGTATACGATTGATGGAATGGGTTTCTAGTCAATCAAGATACAAAATCATTGAGTGGTGTTCTTCGTGAGCAAGTCTAATTCCAAGATAGCTACGGCTATTACATGAGCTAACACTTAATCTGAGCTCAATAAACTAGATGGTACTTAACCTAATGGAAGGAGTGTATTGTACTGGTTACTACTGTAGAATTGGATCAAGTCACAGGCATATGACGTTCCAAGTATCGGGGGATTATACGCCTTTGCTAGAAAGCCCATTTAATCATCTAGAGCTATCGAGTTCCATAACGGTCTAGAACACTGAGCATAAAGGTTCCTAGAAGGGAAGCCAAATTTAGGTTAACATCTAGTGGCTCTATGCTTTGGGATCCTATGAGGTGATACACTTTGGGTCTTTTATCGGACCATGTAAAGAACCTATGGATTAGGTCTATACCGAAAAATACAAGTTGTGAAATCATTGAGAGGAATTATTAATTGGTTTAACCAAATGAATAATATAAAGGAATAATGAAAAGATAGGGAAAATAGTCAAAGTGAGCAAGGGAATTTTCCCATTGCAAGTGGGCCCTAAAAAGAACAAGGGTTGTTCGAGGTGGAGCCCGCGCGGTTGCTCTGCGAGATGAAAAGCTCGTAGGCCGCTAGTGCATGGGGAAGCCTGCGCACTAGTGAGCTTGCAGCGGCAAGCCCGCTAGCGCTGGCTGCAAGCTTGGGCTTGCGATAAGCCGCAAGCCCAAGCTTGCGGCATATGAGGGAAGCCCGCTAGGGGTTCCCTCATGTGGTGCGCGGGTTAACCCACGAGTCTCCATGACCAGCGCGAGTGACCCGCTATACATGGGATAGGTTTATCCCATCCCATGTAAAGTTAGAGGGGGAGTCTAACACTCCCCCATTTTTCCCCATAAATAGGCTTTCAAAGCCTCATTAATTCACACACACCAAAAGCTTTGAGCTTGTTTTTTCTCTGATTTCTACTCTCCTTTTCTTTTGTTGTGAGAGATCCTCCACTAGTTTCTCCAAACAAATTGAAGAGTTCTTTTAGAAGGCTCAAATTTTAAGTGAGTTTCCTTTTTATGATTTTCAGGTTGATTTAGAAGTAGGCTAGCAACTGCAATTAATCGAAGAGTTCTACCTCTTCGAGGTTTTGGTCGGTGAAGCTCCTTGTGGATTAAGTCATAGAGGCTCTCGTAGTTTGGAAGCTTGTGCCATCGAATTGCTCGAAAGGGAATGCCTCTACTAAAAGAGAGATCTAGCATGCATCAACTGGTAATGCTTTAATCTTTAGATGTTAGGTTTATTTACATGTTTTATAAACCTAAAAGCATCTATAGAATGTTTTAACCTAGATTATAACAATCATGGCATGCTTAGGAGATCCTCAAGTTAATTTTAAGTTTTTGAATTTCCACCTTGCAACCTATGCATGTTCAATTACTGTCTTGATTAACCAACATGCACTAGGGCCTTTCTACCAAGGAATGAGTCAACAACCTATTCCTAGTTGGAGTACGTCAGTTGCCTCGCAATTCCTGGCACCTCAACTGCCCAATTTTGTGGCATTTCCCTAGGGTCAATATAACTCTTATCCAAGTGCAAGGAATGCCTTCCTCCAACAACCAGGAATGGTAGAATTATAGCAACAGTTCTTGGCCATCTCATGAATCCATACTTGGCGCAACCGACAATCGGGGATGAAGATAGCTTGCCCCCAAACTTTACAATGCCGCAGTTTGAAAAGTATGTGGGATCAAGTGACCCCACGCGCTTACTTAACACATTATCTAACTATGATGAGAGCCTTAAGGGTTAGCGAACAGATGATGGTTAAGCTCTTTGTCATCACCCTGGGCCACCCAGTCAATGAATGGTACAGCCACCTTCTGCTAGACATAGCTACTGATTGGAATAGCCTTGCTCAGGCTATGATGGGGAATTATGGTTTCAACTCTCAAATGGAAACAACAATGCAACATCTGAAGGCTATAAGGTTAGAGTAGGGTGAGAGATTCAAAATTTACTATGCACATTAGATGGCCACACAGGTTAGGCTTCGGGCTAGCTTAACTCTACCGGAGATGATAACTAAGCTTCTGGATGGTGCACTACCATCATATAGAAATAGGTTTGGGTCAGACATCTTTTCGAGCTATCAAGAAATGTTTGAGAATGCAGACATTTGAATCCATGGACACATCCGGGGGGGCACTAGTACCGAAAGATAACCAAAAGATGATGATGTAATAAATTAGCTTTTACTACTTTTCCCACAAGGCTTTTGAATTTTTTAACAAATTGAACTTTGTTTACTTGCTTGATATTCTATCAATGACATCACACATTCTCATAAGCATATACATAATTTTTTAGCACATGTGACACATCATGTTATGAAATTAATTTAGGTATAAATGGATCCCACACAAGTTCAAATTATTTTACTCTTAAGAAAGTGAGAGACAAATACAAGTACTTAGACAACGCATGATAGCATTTACCTCACCCTATGAAGAAGTAAGATCGACAAACAGATCACCAAGCATGAAAAGTCCATTGACTATTAAGTTAATTAATCAAAGGTCAAAATGATCAAAGACAGAATAAAAAGACCAAAACATCAACAAAACAAATTGAGGTCAAACCACCGGTGTAATGTCAAAGACACAAAGAAGGGGTCAGATTGTTGAACATGTCAACAACTTCATCACATAGCATACCAACACTTATAGGCTGATCACTACATTGTGAAAGGAACATCATTGAACAAAAATCGTTCACCATCGATGGAATCAAGCTATCAGATCTCATCTCCAACATATCACCTATTGTTGGAGAACAATTGAACTCTAAAGGAAATGTCGATGATCAAGACTCATCATCACATATACCTCAAGCTTGCAAAGTAGCATGAGTACTAACCAATTGATCAGAAACGTTGAACGAGATAACAATTGAAGTCGTGGACATGGACGATGACCGATCAGCCAAATCAACCAAGACTGGCACAATTGCTATCACGCATAGGTGAAAGAAATAAATCAGTAAAAAGCAGTACCAATAAAAAATAAATTAGCCTGTCAATTAACACTCGGTTAGTTGAGTAAAAATTAGGGCCTCTTTTCAAAATTGAAATGGAAAAGTTCGTTGAGTTGAAAACCCGAAAAGGGTGGCTCAGGAAAAACTTAGGACATCGAGAGAACCACATTGGTTAGAAAACTTGAACGGGATAATCGATGGCAGGAGTCAAATCATTTGAAACATTTATACCCCTATTAAATTCATCAATGAATTGTCATTTTTGCTAAATCTTTATACATATGCTTATTTTGATTGCTTGCATGCCAATGGTAGAATATCGCAAATAAACATCCAAAGAAATGAAAAAGTAAAAATAAAAGAAAGAAAAATGAGTCTGCTGGATTGAAAACCTGAAAGGGTGGTCCAGGCAAAATTTAAGACAAGGTTCAATAGATTGAAAACCCATAAGGGTGGTCTATGCAGAAGTTAGAACCAAAGAAATATCAAATTCATCATCTCCTCCTCGTAACGATACGTGATAACTCTTCAGGAGAACGGCTTCCGAGCGATTATCGCTGACACAATGCTGGATCAACGACTCATCCAGACTCTCCTCAAACCAAATCCAAGCTCTAAACTCGAATCTGATTCAACGAACCCATGGTCATCGCTCTGAGGAAGTCATCCATGGAATCCCCAACAAGACAAATCCTAGGGGAAATCATGCCCCATCACAAGAGAAGGCTCTCTAATGAATGAAGCCCATAACGCCCACAATAGACGAACATACATCATATAATAAATATTGTTCATGCATAAAATCATTACATTCTCATCACGTCATTTATAGGTAAAGGCGATGCCAAGCTGGGGCAACACCATCCCAGTAAACAAGAAATTCCATCTCCACTTGGGGAATCTGCAAACACCAAGAATGACGATGGCCCACTCAAGCCTACAGTTAACATTACATCATAAAAGCCTCCTAAAACAACGGAGCGGTCTTCGGGACATCCTCGAATTTTCAATAAACACATTTATTCATCATGTTTTAATTTTTGATTAAAGGGGTAAAATTTTTTTCTTCGCATAAACTCAATCAAATAATTAAAACATTCATCATAAAATGTATGAACATTATACTTTTCTCTGATTTGCCACAGGAAACAAGTCAAGGAAAATCAAAATACAACCAAAGAAGGAAAATGATATCTCGATGACTGAAGAAAGAAATAGTCTCATCCACTGATCGAAGAAAGAAACAGTTAAATATCCCTCCACATGGGGTCACCTTTGAAACAGATTTAGGCACCTATCTTCAAGGGCAAATGATAATAGTAGCCGAAGAAGGAAACGGTTGCCAAATACTAAAGGGATGTTATAGAAATGAACAGTCAACCCGCCCGTAAGGGGCATCAAACACCAAGGGATTCCAAAGAAAGAAACGGACAATCCCGCGAGGACATGACACTAGAAAGGAAGGCACATGTCAACACCAATCAGGGACAAAGAAATCACCAGTCGCACCGGTTAGGTATATTCTCTATCCCTCCGCTCAATTTCATGTGATCATACTATTATACAACATACATTTATCACACGAGGGGAAGCTGTGAGAATGGGATTATGTACCTGATCGCAAGGTTTTGACTATACTAATTTAGAGGGCTTATATTTGGTGATGAAGCCAAATACCTTATTCCCCACTTTTCTACTGATAAGTTAAAAGTTCAAAATACGAACAGGTGTTGTCAATACCGCTTATCAAAATAGAAAAATGGTGACCATTGCAAGTATACAGTTTCGATGTAGTTTTAAAAGATATCGATCCCACAGGGAAGGAATTCGGTTCTAAAGACCAACTAGAGTTACGAACAAATGAAATAAGATAAATTGTAGGGTTTGGATGGTTTAGATGATGGACTAATGAATAGACAGATGCATGAACAGATTAGAGAAGATGTAAATTATATAGTTTTTCCCTATGAACAGGTATAGTAGAGAAAAACATGCAAAATCATCAAGAATATTTCGTATACTAAATAACTTCAACAAATAAGGTTCTAGATGCCCTAATATTCAATAATTCATCGTAGAGAAACACATGAGATGACTTTTCTAGATCTAGGGTAAACGAATTATGACACTTATAAGAACCTGGATAACAATATTAATATGCTTAGTATGGGTCACTCTCACATAGCTATATTTAGCAAGTTACCACTCTAAAAATGTTAGCTCACTAAAGAACGTTATAATCATAGATCCAGAGATTATACACAATCTTGTTAACCATGAAATCACTCTTATAACTTAATTAATATAAGAGACGCAAGATGAAATACTCATTATGACACATGGACATATCAAAAACTTTGAAATAGAAAGAATAAGCAGAAAACAAAGTAAAGTTGTAAGGTATGCAAGTGAAAGCTAAAGTTGATCAAACCGTATCCACTCTTTAATGAGAGTCGTCAATTCTTGCAATTGCCGCGTCTACTTTGAATTCGGTCTCGACTCGTACAGAACCTCCGCTAGGATGCTATTCTTTGTGACTTTCGAATAAAACAATGTTGAAGAACGAAAACTTTTATTGATAAGTGCTTTGCAATTACACACATACAACAATCGCTCAAATTTGTGTAGTAATATAGTGATCGAAATAAGAATCGAATCACTTATACATTTTTCTCGCTAACACTTTGAACGTAGCAAAATCTATACTATTTTTACTCTCTATCTATGCATACACGTTTTCTTCATCTACCATGCCATGCACCACATGAAATTGGTTGAGTTTTGAACCCTATTTATAGAGTGTGAAGGGTTGGGTCTATCAAAACGAAGATTCGTATCCATTGGTGAAGGGTTACATCACTTCAATATGATTGGATGCAGAGACTCATCCTCAGCCACGATCGAAAGGTAACTTTTCATGATTGGTTGACTTCCAAGAGGTGTCTTTTCGGTTGGTAGTTGATGGTGGTTGATGGAGGTTGATCGTTATTAACTAGCGGTTGGTAGTTGAAAAGAGATAACCAATAACCGTCAAAAGTCACGAGCGAAAATCATATGTCGCGATCGTGAATAATGATTTGTAACTTTTTGCTTAAGAAGAATAACTAGTGTTCGCCACTTTTCAACTGATAAGTTTAATAGTTTGTTCACAAGATTCGGCTATATATCAATGGTGCTAAAAACTTGTTCATGTAAAGTATAGGTGTTGTCTGTACCTCTTATCAAATAGAAAAATGATGATAATTGCAAGTATACAGTTGCGATGTATTTTTAAAAGATATCGATCCCACAGGGAATGACTAGTTCTAAAGATCAAATAGGGAAGATAAGATAAAAAGAAAATAAAATAATGTATTGTTTGTTTGGATTGGAGGTTTAGAATGAAATATGAGTGAATATAAGTATGAAAGATTAGAGAATCTAAATATACAGATTTTCCCTACGAAATAAGGAAATAGGAGAAAACATGCAAGTTCAACAAAGATGTTACGATTCACTAAACTAATCTAATAGACTCGGTTCTAAATACTTAGATGTTCAATTATTCGCCACAGAGCAACACATGAAATGACTTTTCTAGATCTAGCGCAAATGAATTAAGACTATCATATAAACATGGACAACTTCAATACTATGTTTAGTACGAGTCGCTCTTACATAGCCACATTTAGCAAGTTACCATTCCAAAAATGTTGGCTCACTAAACAGCGTTATATCACGAATCCAGTGATTATACATGATATTGTTAACCCCGAAACTACTCTTAAAATTAACTCTAAAGCATATAACTTGCTTAACATAAAAGACATAGCACGAAATACACATTATGACACAGACATATCATAAACTTTGAAATAGAAAGTATAAGTAGAAAACAAAGCAAAGTTGTAAGGTATGCAAGTGAAAGCTAAATTTGATCAAACCGTATCCACTCTTTAATGGGAGTCGTCAATTCCCGCAATTCCTGCATCTGCTTTGAATTCAGTCTCGGCCCCTACAGAACCTCCGCTAGGATGCTATTCTTTGCGAATATCGAACAAATGAATATTGAAGAATGAAAACTTTTATTGATAAGTGATTTGAAAGTACAATTATATAACAATCGCTCGAGAATATAGAGAAATCTAGTGATAGAAACAAGGATTTGAATCACTTAAACATTTTCTCGCTAACACTTAATAACGTAGCGAATCTATCTACACACACTATATGTGACTCTTTATTTGCACTCTAATTCTGCACACATCCAATGCTATGAAATTGTGATGGAATGGAACCCTATTTATAGAGTTCGAAGGGTTACGTCTATCAAAATGAAGGGTTGTGTCCATTGGTGAAAGATTGCATCTCTTCATCATGATTGGTTGAGAAGCTTTGATATAATCCACAATGGATAAGCACTTTTTCATGATTGGTTGACTCCTGATAGGCGTATGTTCATTGGTAGTTGATGGTGGTTCATCATGCTTATTTGGCGGTTGTTAGTTAAGAAGATAATACTAGAAAACCATCCAAGTTGCGACCGCGATACACAAGTCACGATTGTGAATCTTTGATTGGCAGACTTCTATTTCTGAAGTAAACAAGTCACGACCATGAATTGAGTTTTACTCAGAAATCTTCTTGTAATTTCACTGATCTTCGACAGCTTCGATCCTAAGCCAAATCTTTAAGTTCCACTCATCTTTTTGCACCTTTTTCACTCTTTTTTCATAGAATTCCAATTTAGCTCATTTTACTCCCAAGATTTACCTAGTATCTGCATTTGCATAAAAAACAACTACATACCACGTGAAATCTTTTATATGAAGTATAAAAATGACTAAAACTACAGTGTTTATTGTATAAAATTTATATAATAATAAGTGTAATTATACACTTATCACAGGGAACGCCATCTTTCAACAACCAGGAATGGCAGAACTATGGCAACAGTTCCTGGTAACTCATGGTTGCCACCTAAGGAACACATACCCTGCGCAACTGACAATCGGGGATGAAGACAGCTTACCCCCAAACTTCGAAATGCCGTAGTTTGAGAAGTATGTGGGACCTAGCGACCCGCGTGCTCACCTGACACATTATCAAACGGTGATGAGGGCATTAAGGGTCAACGAACTGATGATGGCTAAGCTCTTTATCGTCACCTTAGGCCACCCAGTTAACGAATGGAACATCCACCTTCCGCTGGACATAGCCACTAATTGGAATAGCCTTGCTCATGCTATGCTGGGGCATTATGGTTTCAACGCTCAGATGGAAAGAATAATGCAACATCTTGAGGCTATAAGTCAAAGGCAGGGTGAGAGCTTCAAATCCTACTATACACATTGGATGGCCACACAAGTCAGGCTGCAGACTCGTTTGACCCTACCGAAGATTATAACAAAGCTGCTGGATGATGCACTACCACCATACAAGAACAAATTCAGATCTGATAGCTTCTCCAGCTACCAAGAAGTGTTTGAGAAGGTGGAGCGGATGGAGCACTTTGAACCCATGGACACCTATGGGGGGCACTAACCCGTGATGAATGATTATGTAATAAATTAGCTTTTAGCTACATTGCCCACGGGGCCTTTTGAATTTTGAATAAATAGAACATTGTTTATTTGCTTGATATTTTATCAATGATATCACGCATTCTCATAAGCATACACATAATGCTTTTAGCGTATGTGACACATCATTTCATGAAATTAATTTGGTATAATTGGATTCCCCACAATAATTTCAAATGATTTGACTCTTGAGAGAAAGTGAGAGACAAATACATGTACTTAGACAACGTGTGATAGCAATTGCTTTATCTTACAAAGATGAAAGATCAATGGAAAGATCTCCAAGCACGAAATGTCCATTGACTATTAAATTAGTCAATCAAAGGAGCAAAGCACGCAAAGATCAAAAGGATCGGAGCTAGAATAAGGCTAAAATGTTAACCAAGCAAGTTAGGACCAAACAACTAGTGCAATGCCACAAAGAAGGAATCAGATCGTTGAACACGTCAAAAACTCCACAACAACACCACGACTAAATAATCGATGCAATGCCACAAAGAAGGAGTCGGATCATTGTACACGTCAACAACTCCATTCATGGGACCAAACAACTAACGCAATATCACAAAGAAGGAGTCAGATCGTTGAACACGTCAAAACTCCATCACACCATTCATAAGACCAAACAACTGGTGCAATGCCACAAAGAAGGAGTCAGATCGTTGAACACATCAACAACTCCATCACATGGATCACCATCATTCGTGGGATAATCAAAAAAGAAAAAATACTAAAGACAAAAATGAGTCAGATTGTTGAACACGTCAACAACTCCTTCATACAGCTTACTACTATTTGTGGGGCATTCATCGCACCATCGAAGGAAACGTCGATAATCAAGACTCATCACCGAGTACACTTCAAGCCAGCAAAGTGGTGCGAGTACCAACCAATCGATCAGAAATGCTGAACGAAACATCAAATGAGGTCATGGACATGGACAGTGACCAATCTACCAAATCTACCAAGTCTTACACAATTGCTATCACGCATAGGTGAAAAGAAACAAATCGATAAAAAGCAGTACAAACAAAGAATAAATTTGCATTTAGCCTGTCAATTAACCCTTGGTTAGTTGAGCAAAAATTAGGGCTTATTTTCAAAGCACAAATAGTCCACTGAGTTGAAAACCTGAAAAGGGCGGCTCAGGCAAAACTTAGGACATCGAGAGAACCACATTGGATAGAAAACCTAAAAGGGCTAATTGATAGTGGGAGTTAAATCATTTGAAACATTTATACCCCTATTAATTTTATCAATGAATTGTCATTTTTGCTGAACCTTTATGCATATGCTTATTTTGATTGCTTGCATGCCAATGGTAGAATGTCGCAAGTAAACATCCAAAAAATGAAAAAAATAAAAAATAAAGAAAAATGAGTCTGCTGGATTGAAAACCTGAAAGGGCAGTCCAGGCAAAAATTAAGACAAGATTCGATAGATTGAAAACCCATAAGGGTGGTCTATGCAGAAATTAGAACCGATACCAAATTCATCATCTCCTCCTCGGAACAAAACGTAATAACTCTTCACTCAAACGGCTTCCAAGCGATCATCGCCGACACACTACTGAATCAACGACTAATCCACACTTTCCTCAAACCAAATCCAAGCTTTGAACTCGAATCTGATTCAATGAACCCATGGTTGATGCTTTGAGGGAGTCGTCCATGGAATCCCTAACAAGACAAACCCTAGAGAAACCATGCACCAGCACAAGAGAAGGCTCTTCAATGAATGAAGCCCACAACACCTACAACAGATGAACATACATCGTATGATAAATATTGTTCATGCATAAACTCACACACACATTACATACGCATCATGTCATTTACAGGTAAAGACGATGCCAAACCGGGGCAACACTGTCCTAATAAACAAGAAATTCCACCTCCATATGAGGAACCTACAAACAAGACAATGGCCCACTCAAGCCTAAAGTCAACATTGCAACATCATGAAAGCCTCTTAAAACAATGGAGCAATTTCCGGGACATCCCCGAATTTCCATTAAACTTATTTATTCCTCATGTTTTAATTTTTGATTGAAGGGGCAAAAATTTTTGCTTCACATAAACTCAATGAAATAATTAAAACATTCATCATAAAATGTATTAACATTATCTTTTTTTCTGACTTGTCACAGGAAGCAAATCAACATCCTATTAAGGAAATATAACCGAAGAAGGAAACGGTGATCTCGATGGTTGAAGAATGGAACAGTCTCATTTATCAATCAAAGAATGAAATGGTTGCCAACCACTAAAGGGATGCCGCAGAAAGAAACGGTCGACCCGCCCACAAGGGGCACCAACTACCTAAGGGATTCCGAAGAAAGAAATGGACAACCTTACAAAGATACAGCTCTAGAAAGGAAGGCCTATGTTGTCACCAATTGGGAACGAGAGGTCACCAACCACACCGGTCAGGTATTCTCTCTATCCCTACTCTCATTTCATGTGATCATACTAGTTATACAACCAGCAATTATCACACGAGGGGCAGCTATGAGCACGGGATTTTGTACCAGCTCGCGCGTTCAATGATGACGGCATTTCGGGATATTTATCCTTGAATCACACAATTTTTTACCTTCCGACGATCTTCAAATGGGAGTTCTCCTCGTCAAAAATAATATTTTTAAGGGTCCAAAATAATTTAATTGGGTTGTTTGGAAATATAAACTGGTATATATATAAATATATATATATATATAATAATTAAAAAAATCATTTGGATCCAAAACACATTTAGATCCCAATTCTTGATTATTTTCAAATCATTCTTCTTCCTACATTTCTCAAAAATCCTCAGATATTCTCGGGTCTAAAACAAATTTAGAACCCGAGTCTGATTATCTTTTGGATAAATATTTTCTTCAAAGATATTCGGATCCAAAAGAT
>CATIWQ010068042.1:0-12131 GCA_949673415.1 Euphorbia schlechtendalii | reverse complement strand
TTCTTATTTTCTCGTAACCTCGCCTCTTCATCGGGTACAGTATATCCATTTTCAACCAAGTCCCACAAATCTTGAGACTTAAACAAAGTCTTCATCTTGATACTCCAAAATTCATAATTGCTTCCTTGGAATATCGGAACTGAAGGTTGAGAAATATTCACTGCATTGCTCGTTGCCATGATTTACATGCCCAGTTATAAATCGAACCTGCGCTGATACCACAATGTTGGGTGAAAGGGAAAAAGAAAGAAACAAATGCAGAAAAAGGACAGTAATAAAAGTAAATTGAATGCTGGAATTTTTTCTCATCATTTATTAAATAAGAAGCAGCCTTTTATAGGCTTTAAGCAATAACAAACTAACTGAATAATAGAGAAAAATATGGCACTAAGATGATAGAAAATCAAACTTAAAAACAGAAAAATCTAGAACTAACTAAGCACTAAAAATCAGCTAAAGACCAAGTCAGCTATCTTTGAATCAACGTTCAACAGATATTTCATGGAATGAACTAGAAGGTGAAATTCCCGACATTCTATCGTTTCATGAGGCTTCATTCGAAGTAACTAGAAACAATGGAAATCTGTGTGGCAACAATACCAATCTAAAGATGTGCTCTTTTCATAGAGTGAGCAATAAAAAGAAAAAAATAATAGCTCTTGCTCTCGTATTGAGTAGTTTTTTCATGTTGTTGTTTGGGGCTGCATTATTATTCATTCTCTTTCGAAGGATAAAAAGGAACAAGAAGGCTGAATTATCAGAGGAAAATGGGATTATGATGTTGGGGCAAGATCTAGATTTGCGGTATGAACATATTGTAGAGGCGACAAATGCTGTGAATCTTGTAAAAGTTGCATTAGCATGTTTGACTACAAATCCCGAGTTTCGACCAACAATGAGACAAGTTTGTTCACAGTTGCTAGTAGCAAAATGGCTACCTTTAACAAAGCCATTCTTAGAACTGAAATTGGGAGACATTTTGGTTAATGAGAATGCCATTGCCTAAGCTCATAATGAACGTCAATTTGCTAGCAACTTGCATCCCAATTTTCTTTTTCTTTCTTTCTTGGTTACATATTCTGAAAAAACCAGGGTTAGCTACTCTTGTCTTCAAGATTCATCAGAATCCTCTATTTAAAGTCTTTCCGAGTATGCTCATTAATCAACAACATCCTTCAGTTTATTTTATCATTTTGGTTTTTTGATTTGTTCTCACAGGTTATTGCTACCTATAACAGCAATAGTAACTACCAATGACCGAACAATTACGCTGGACAGCAAGAATACTGTGAATATTAAAAATGAAGTTTGATTAGATGTTTATATTCCTTGTCTTGTCGAATGCTGTTCATTCAAACTGCAAACTTAAATACATGTGGTTGAGTTGGAACTTGTAATATCTATTCTCTCTTCCCCACAAATTCTGAACTTCAGAACTTGTGTTTTATTATTTTGTGGTTTGGTCCATGTCATAACGTATCATAGAATAAATCTTAAATTTTTGTATTATATTACATTTTACTAAACAAACAAATGCTTATAAGTCACTATATAGCTGAGTTGTATTAATGATATAAGATGGGCTTGAATTGGGCTTTCATTTTTCTGATAAATGAGAAGAAACACTAAGCCAAGGGAAGAAACACTAGCTATATTCCAAATTTGTTTAAATTGGGCCTTCATTGTCTAAGGTAAGAGAAATTGTGATTTTTAACCCACATGAAGTTTCACTTTAATGAAATACCCATTTTGAAACTTTTTATTTAATTACCCATTTTTAATATTTCTTTTAATAAAATACCTCTTTATTAAATTGTTAATACTCTTTTAAAGTATTTTAATTACAATCGTTTCTTCCTTTTTAATAAATGTTTATTATGATAGTTTTTTTTGTAAGATTCTCCCTTATCAGTAAAGATTCTATTTAAAGTGCTTTAATTACAATTGTTTCTTCCTTTTTAATTAATGTTTTTTATGACCGTTTTTTAATTACAACCGTTTCTTCCTTTTTATTAACATTTATTATGACAGTTTTTTATTTTGTAAGATTCTCTTTTATCAGCAAAGATTGTTCTTCCTCAATTGAATTCACGCTAATGAGTACTTTCTTTCTCGTTAATCATGGTTCTCTGATTCTTCTTTTTTTTACCGTTAAATTGTTTCTAAATGAACTATACACATTATACAATCACAAGTATACAATAGTAGTCAAACTCATACACATTATCAAAATGAATTATTCACATTATACAATTACAACCATACAATAGTAGCTAAATCCATACACATCAAAATGAACTGTACTCATTATGCAATTACAACCATACAACAGTAGCCAAACCCATACACATCCAAATGAAATATACGCATTATACGTGTATAACCATACAATAGTAGCCAAACCTATACAGCCATACACAATTTACATTTGAATGCTGTGTTCGGATGGTGTTTCTTGCAGAATGTCTGGTCCTCATCTTCTTCTTGTTCAAATCTATTATAAATGGTAAAAAATGTAAGCTTCAAAAGCATGCAATACAATCTATACAAATTGACGATAAATCCATATAATCAATAACTATAAAACTATACAAATACATATACATATACAATTACAACCATACAATAGTAGCGTAACTTATACACATTATCAAAATGAACTATACACATTATACAAACACAAAAATACAACAATAGCCAAACCCATACACATTTTCAAAAACCATTTTCATAAACCCTAGATTTAAATTCTGATTAAACATCTTAATCGAACCCCAACCTTTTACACCATACACTTTTTAAAAAACCATATTTAGAATCAAAATCATGGTCTGAATCTCGATTTTTACCGCAATCAATGGGAATCCCAACCATATAAACCATACACTTTCTAAAAAAATGCCATTTGATGAGATTTAATACTCAAGAAACTCTAAATAGTATAATCTGACAATGAGAATCTAGTGAATGAGTTTCAAACCCATATACACCATACACTTTCAAAACAATCTCAAAACAGAAAACTTTCTTTATAGAAGAAATCTCCGATCGGTTTCTAATCTCCTGTCATCTTTTATGTTGTTGCTCCAGTTCCTTATTTCTGATATTGGGGATAGGGTGATGATTTTGATGGAGAATCGAGTTAAAAAAAGGGTGGAACCGATTACAAGTTTTCCTATTTTGCAGCTTGTCTGTCTTTTGCAGATTTCTTGTTGCAGATCAGTGGAATCGAGTTCAAGATTCCTTGTTCTTAGGTAAATGATGATGGAGAAACGAGGGTTGAAGAAGGTTGCAACTGTTTAGAATTGTTCCTATTTTGCAGCTCGTTGTATTCTATATGGAATGTGCCGCAAATCGTGGGTCATTAATTAGTGGAGATACGGTAGTTAATTAGCGAGAGACATATAAATTTGAAAAAGGGGTAGTTTTTTTACACTACAAGAAATTTATCATGTCATGACGCACCAAAATCGTCATGAAATTATCTTTTCGTCACCTTATGTAAAAGGTGACAAAAAATCATCATCACAGGCTTCGTCATAGTATGTCCATCGTATTTTGTATATGTGACAATTTTTGAATTTGTCATCAAAATTTTGTTTTTATGTGATGAAAAAGATATTTGTTATTGTAGCGTTCTATTTTTGTGACGCTTTTTTCGTCATTCTACTGATGATTTCCGGTCACTTTATAGTGCTTTTCGTCACTAAAATTGATATTTAAATGATGAATCTTGCATTTCATCATCTAAAATTTCAGCTATAGTGACGAATTTCATGCATATAATAAATTTATAAAATTTTAATGACACATACAGAAGTTGTCATAAGTAAAGCACATTTGTCAAAAATAATATATTATTTGTCACCATAAAATAATTATTTGTGACAATGTGAGACTGTTGTTTATAAACATTTGTCGTGACATTTTTTCCATCAGTAAAATGAACAATATTATCATAAAAGGTCCATAATAAGTTGTCACAAAAAAAACGTGACATTTTCTTTTGTCATGATATCAATTTTGTGACAACGAAAGTTGTTGTAATCTTGTCTCCATCTATCTATATATACAATTAGCAACGATTGAATTTGTAACGACCGCGTAATTTGAATTGAAGGGACCTCACCAAATTTACATAAACAATTCTCAAAATACCAAAAACAGAACAATTAATAGTTTAAGATATTATCAATTAATGATAAACAAATGAATAAAAGAACAAAATATGTAAATCATTTAATAAAGGCATATATGGGCATGCGTTGAGCTACAAACTTTTATGGCACATTATTAGAAGGGATATATTGGGAATTCCTTACGGGCCTCATCATATGAGGCCCATAGAGTAGCATTTTTTAGCCTTTCCAGTTGAGCAGCAAGTTCTTCCTAATCTCCTGAACCTGAAAACAATTCAAGGATGATAGAATTCCAGCTTACAGTTTTTGCTCCCTTTGTGTATTAACAACTAACAACTCAATGCTTTGAAAATTGGAAAGAGGAAAATTAACAACCATTATCCCTTTAAGTGGGATTAGTTATAATATATTTTTTTTTACTATAATTAATTTAACATTCGGACTTGATCAACCCAGTGGAATATAATGCTTGTATTTATTCATATCAATGACTGTGTACTCAACATGAAAAATACACATTTTCTAAACGGATAGGAGATGCAATACATTATGATGCAAGTACTTACAACTTTACCTATTGGAAGAAACTTTTAATACATGTACTTCAAACAAGCAAAGGACCATAATACTCAATAATGATGACCAAATGATGAATTTTTGTGATAATATGCAAGTGTTACATCTGCAAATGAATGACCAACAAAAAGAAAACTAAAAGGCTAAATCAAGCAATATCAAAACTGATCCACCCAAATTTGAGCAGAGAATTGCATCTTATATTATGCTTACCAAACATGGTTCTTTTTGACATCTTAACATGATGATTTTCAAATCACGTGTATTGTAAAAACTTAATGACAAGAATTGCAATGTTGAAGAATAGCGGAAAACTACAGGCTATTACACATCCACTTCATAAATAGACGAACAAAGAACTAGCACTTCAATTGTATTCATACTACAAAGAAATAACATAAAAAGACGTTCCTTGGTTACTTGAACAAAATTTACCCAATCCGATAACTAGCCTGCCATAAATGATATTTGTAAGAAGTTAGACCAAAATTACAAAAAAAGCCAACTCCTAAGCTTATTGCAATAATTTCCACGACATTAATTGGAGAGCATCCTCTGGCTAGTTAGTTGAGGCTTATATTGCATTTCAAATTCTAACAACCAATAAATGAATATAAAGGGTAAAATTTAACCTGAAAACTCCAATACCAAACTCAAATATAGTTAATTAATCAATTAATCATAAGTTTCTCAATTTAGTACTCATAAGAATTCCACGACCAAAAAAGAAAAAGGAAACATCAAACATGTAAATAAAAGACACATCTGAACACATAGAATCCTACGGTAGCATTACTCAAGGTGATGAAGACACAAAAAAGGCACTTTTTCATTGAATTGTTTGATTATTGAATTTTGAAATAAGGATCTTTTCAAGCATACTTCTTTTAGCTCATTTAAATATAGCAAGAAGATAGAAATAAATTGAAAGACATAAGCTAAATAAAAATAAGAGGAACACAAATGCAAGTTTAAATAGTTATATGAAGAAGTCTCCACAATTTGGCTTTTGAAATTTGTTACTTATCAAAATACAACAAAAATGTGCCTGTCTTTCAATTAAAAGCAACGACTATATCTCAAGGCCTCATATGTGTTCCACTAATAAAATTCTTATAAGATGCAACAATGAAGTGAACATGTGAATTAACAGTCATCAATCAAACAACTCTATCAATAAGAGAAGTTGAGCAACTCAAAATAGCCTATTTAAATTTACATTACAGAAGGATAATTAGAAGATATAAAATCAAGAAAAAAGAAAACACCTTTCTTTCTAATCCCACTCTTGAACTAATAAATTTTATAAATAGAGGCAATTAAGATCAGAGCTTTTAGATTTAAGGGCTCTACAGACGGGGGATTCCTTGTTAACTCAAGATAATACTTGAATAGATAGTTGACTTATACAGGGGAAAAGATTACAAAGGAGAGAAAGTACAAGAGAAAATAAAAAGTTAACTATAGAATGTTAACTAGACCAATATCTTGTAACTCATAGAACTGCTACTAAGTACTAAACCTACCATATCAAATTTCAGAAGTTGAATTTAACATCCATGGGTGATCTTAATGTTATAGCCACCATTGCGGATAGTAAAGAGAAAATAGTTAAAGACGCGGCTTGAACATAATATAAAATGTAAGAAACACTTCTTAAGACATCCAAAATTGAGAATGCGAAAACCCTCCATTGAAAGACAACAATCAACATTACCATAAACCACCAGGTTCCCAAATGATATTCAAACTCAAAGTTGCAGGAAACTATTCACAAATCCATAGATAGAAAATGTGACATAATTTGAGTCAGAGTCACTTGTCAAAAGATATAAAGCAAGAGGAAGCAGATCGCCGCCAACATGCTGAAGTAATTCATTTAATGAAAGAAGCTTCTAGTACCGTGTAATTAGAGGATTCTTTTCTCTAAAATAAACGGAAGTTGGAATAGTAAAAATGAAAAATAGTAGAATGAATGAAAACCTAACCTCCAATAGGGAAAAACAGAGGGAAAAGAATAAACCGACAACATCTCGACAATGGCAAAAGAGTCCCTCTCGATGACTTCTAGAGCCTTCAAGATCTGGCTTTGGCTCATTGTAGTCGGCGTGATCTGTTGTTGTCTTCGGTCAAGCATAGTGAACAGTTGATCAAGTGAATCACTAACCCTAAACGATGGGATTAAATAAGCCGAAGGGTTAAAAGATAAATTATAACTCTCCTCAAAGACAAGTTTACCCTTTTATTGAACTGTGACAAATGAAAAAAACATCATATTTTTTTATGTTCATTAAAAGTATAATTAATCAATAAAATTGTGACAACTATTACATGTTGTCACAATAATTACCTGAAATATATGACAATAACTTAATAGCGTCACTATAGAATGGATTACATGACAAATTGATTTGTCATATTATTGTCAAATAAATAATGATGAAATATGAAATGTCATAAAAAAATTTATTTTTACCATAACGATGAAATTGTCACTAAACAAATTTACTTCGTCACAATAAGATTTTCCCTCTAAATTTTTTCTATAAAATTTTCCTCCAAATTCTTATGTGACAAAATTTATTATATCGTCATAAAATTATTTATTTCATGACAAAAATATATATCAAAGGAGACAAATATGATATTTGTCGTCAAAATTCACAATTCGTGACGACTTATTAATTTTGTCACAATAAAGCCACCAAAAATGACGATATTATGTGCGTAGCAAATAAAACCGTTATGAAATGCTAAATTTCTTGTAGTGTAATTAATTTATCTAATTGGGGTATTTTATTAAATGCATAGGTGCAAGCATGAAACTGATATCTCATATGAGGTATTTATATAAAAAGCCCTTTAGGTAATTGGTTTCCTTAAGGAAAATTGTCTTCTCGATACTTTCTCAAAAATTCATTTTATTTTTGTATGTATTTTATAATTGATTGAAAAAATGTAAATAGGAAACGAATTCAATAAATATTTTTTCCGTATGCCCAAGATTGAAGAACGCTGCATTGAATATAGAATCAGATCCATCTCACAGTTTGTCGGAGTATGGATATGTATCCACAACTTCTGCGGCGACGAAGATCGATAACAATCGATTTGCGATGGTTTCGTAGCGAGACGAAAACTCGGGAGAGATAATGAGATTAAAAATTGAAAACGCATAATAATGAATTCACGCCGACGTTTTATATATATGAAATGAATTTGATTAATTACCATTAAATGCTTAAACTCTTAATTATTTGTAATTAATTCATTAAGTTCTATAATTTTTCAATTTAGTCTAAATAACTAAATTGAATCGAATCCTTTGACCCGATTGACCCGCTCACAGGTGGACCAGGTATTTTCCAACAATAATTTGAATTTACATTTTTACCTCTTTTATATATATGTTATATGTACATATGTTATATAAATGTTATATGTTTACTATATAAACTTATTATTATATACATGTTATATATACTATATATTCTTGTTTGTTGTCTCCTTCACCTGAACTATCTTAACTCATAAATCATATACTTAATATATACCTATTATATATCTGGAGCACAAAAAAAGAATTTGGAACAACTTTTACCTGATAATGTAAAATTGAAACTTGAGGGTGTTCTTTTGTAATTAAATAAAATATTGAGTAAAATTTATATATTATAACTTAGGTATTTATGTAGGTTAGCCTTTCCTTACTCTTTAATGGCAAGGCTCACATCATCTACAATTCTAAATTGGAAGATTGGATTTTTAAATTTTTTTTTGCGGCTTACATTTAATGGAAAAAAAATCTTCAACCCGCCCTAAATCCGATTCAAATATGAAACTTTTAGAATTACAACTTGCATCTTAATCACTAGACCATGATCCCAGTCACGAAAGATTGGTTTTAAATGTAACATATATGATGATAAATTGTTGATAATTATTATTAATTAATTTAGTTACAAGGAAGTATACTTTACCTCATTTCAATAATTTTTTTTGTATTCATTTCAATATTCACTTAATATGAGATTTTTTTTCTACATCATTAACAATCTTTTATGGGTAATTAAATCATATACCTAAAAAAAATTAGAATTTATTGCTTTTACAATAATGAGAAATTAATATTCACTTTATCATTTTATTAGATTCTTTTTTTGCTTTTACCATTATTCCCACTACCTGCTCTTTCCTATCTAATTTGAAATTTGTAACTTCAAACCTCCATATCTCATAAACTGTTGATTTTTTTGAATCGACGCTTTGAAATATTTTGTTCGGTTTAATTTTATCTTTAAAATGACATATACTTTGAATTTTTCGAAAAAATAAAAAATTTATCGCAATCTTATATATAGTATAATAGCTGTATAATAAAAATCATAATTTTTCATGAAGATGTTATACAATGTATAAGAGTGGTATAATTTTATTTAAAAAAGAATATATAGAATACATTATACTACTATTATATCATATATAACGCTTTCATGAAAAAGCAGTAAAAACAGGTATTATGCAACTATTATACAATGTATAAGACTACGATAAATTATTTTTTTTACTAGAAAATGAGTTTTGTTGTAAAAATAACCCTTATTATACCATGTCTAAGAGATTTCATATCAGGTTTAAGGTCTTCATGTCATGATTTTTATGAGAAAATTGGTCCTATTATAAACATAAAGAGAAAAAAATCAATATAAATTCATTATACAACTTTACACCATTTACAAAGCCTTCATGAAAATGTAGTAAAAATGGCATTATACCACAATTATACATTGTATAAGATTGCGAAACATTAATTTTTTTTCGAAAAAAACAAAGTGTATGTCATTTTGAAAATAAAATTAAGACGAACAAAATATTTTAAAGCACCGATTCGAAAAAATCAACGATTTGTGATATATAGACGTTTGAAGTTGCAAAATTCAAAATATATAAAAGTTGACAAAGAAAACTTGAAAAATGGTAAAAGGAAAAAATGTTTCTCCTTTTTATGTAAAAGAAATAAAAGATTCTTAATTCTTAAATTTTGCAAAATTATAAATTTATAGAGTCTAAATTTCAATAAAAAAATATGGCAAATAAAAACAAAACCATCTTTTATTCTATTTTGGACTGTCAACTATTGTGGATTTGGGTTTTTGATTTAATATAAAACCATTTCAAAGGTGCTTCAGAAACTTTCATGAAATTTAATGCTAGCCTTACGATTGACATTTGACATAAGAACATACAAAATTTTAAATAAGCTTTGCTCACAACCTTCTTAAATTTATATCATTCAATAAATAATATAAAATAATTGATGTTATAGATATGTTTAGCCTCCCGAATTCAAAGAGTTTCATCATATATTATTTGTCAAGTATACGGCATTTTTTTGTTTTAAAATTGTCAATTTCAAACTCAATAAATTTGTTTAACAGTTGCAATATTTTTTATTGGGTGCATTATATTGTGAATTTATTTTTTTTAAAGTAAATGCTCTTATTATTGAAATAAAATTTAATTCAATGATCCTAAAAATGACAGTTTCAGTTCACGTTTAGGTGGGGCAGAAATTTTAATTTGTGATATTGTAAGCATATCTAAACAATTTTATTTAAAAAAATTTTAATTTTCAAAGATGCTGGTGAATAATATAATTTTTACTTCGTAAAAATACAAATCACTTTTTATAAAATTCTTAGCCTAATGAATGAAATTGAGTCTAGAGAACACAAGTTCAAGAGGTGCACGGATGTTTTTCTTTCAATGTGCAAAATATTTTAAAAAAGAGAAAAAAGAAAGAAAAAGTAAAAGTTTGCGATGGCGTGCACTGATTCTTCAATGAGGACGCACATACTCGAAAACATCTCTTGTACGAATGGAAATTTTTGAATATATAACGAGGCAACCGTTTATGTAGCGAAAGAGGAGTCAAAGCTCTACTCTACTCTAAATCAACTTCATCATCAGCTACTGAATTTTCCTTTCACAATTTCATTCAATATCCAGTTTCGATTACTTTCTTGCAGATTTGAAAATGAATTCAAACCATTTGCTTCAATACTCGAACCATCAAAACCGGTAAGTTAATTTCATGTTTCAAGATCTCTTAAGAATTCAATTGCGTTTACTGATTTGCTTGCCGGAGTAATTTAACCGATTTCTTTTACTTCCTTTTTGAAGTTCTGTTGAAGTGCAGTTGTGTTTGATTGCTAAGAATCACTGAGAGTTAGAAAAATTTAAAGTGTTTGGTAAATTACCTATGAATTCGAATTTTCTTTTCCTTCTTTTTGAGCATTTTTTTTCTGGCGGTGGAGGAGTTTCTGGTTGATTGCATGTAATTGATTTCTGATTCTGTTTACTGATCTGTTTGGCTCCCTAGAAAATATTAAAATTATCAGATGTTGTGGGAAGCTCCCTCGTTAACAGAGCAAATCGGATTGTTTGGCTAATTTCATGATAAATATTCATTGATGTAAATTGGATGTGCTCTTGATCGGAGTGCTTTGGTTTTTTGTTTTAGACAGTACTGTGATTTTAGGTAAGTAATTGTTCTTGAGTTCAAGGATCGGATTATAAGTTGATTATCCTATGCAGAATTTTTTCCCTGCAATGACAAAGATTGTTGGGACACTAGGTTCAAAATCACGAACTTTTGATTTTGAAAGTCTTAGCAGTGTATTCTGTAGTTCATTTAAGTTTCTTTTGTGCAAAGTTTTTGGTGATGAGAGTCACATATTGAAAAAACTTTTTATGCTATTTGATATAATATGATGTGCCTGAATTAGATGGAATAAAATTAAAACACAATCAAGACCAGACTGGAGTACATATATATGAAGTACTTTGGCTTTCATAATATCATTTTGTTGTACAGTGGCGCGCTTCGATTTTTCATTGGGCAACGCTGAATATCACCTAGAGACTTTGGAAAATCTTAAAGCAGCTGTCAAGAGCACCAAGAAGCTCTGTGCAGTAAGTATTTTCCTATTCAAACTACTTGTGTTAGGCAGTTTTTTGCATATTTTATTGCACTACTGTTCTATGATGTATGATTCAGAAAGCGCAGTATAGTGACATTGATATCTAAGTTTGTATGAGGGACTACTTACGTGTTTGTGAATAATTTAAGAAACATGACAATGGTTTTTCATGTTACCACTACCCCTAACTAAGAATGCGATTATACTTGCCAATATTATGCTTCAGTTTGTGATACATTATCAATTTTTTTGGCTTTGATTCCAGGTCATGCTAGATACAGTGGGTCCGGAGTTGCATGTTGTCAATACAACTGAGCATCCAATTTCCCTTCAGGAAGATACCTCTGTTGTCCTCACGCCAGATCAAGACAAAGAAGCTTCTTCAAATTTGCTACCAATAAACTTTACTGGACTATCAAAGGTATACAGTCTT
>CATIWQ010068008.1:0-10266 GCA_949673415.1 Euphorbia schlechtendalii | reverse complement strand
GTGTATTTCTATCAAAATTCTTAACATAACAAGTTTTTGTTAGTATATTTAGTTTTATTTTGTTTGTATTGTGAGGTTTGTAGTAATTAAAAGTACATTTTTGACAATTTGTAAAACATTTTTATAATTTTCAATGTATAATTTCATTAGATAAAATAATAATAAATAACTTTTTTGAGCAATTTTAATCCATAACATATTGAAATATGATATATAGAGCCAATTTTTATTCATAAACATATATTATATTAAAAAATTTGATATAAAATGAGATAATATCTAACACAAGGAGGTTGTAGTATGAAAAAGATAAACCGTAGAGATGTGTACAATTATTTTTCAAAACACGGAAAGGTACTAGTGTATTTGTTTAAAACACAGGAAGATTATAATTATTTACCGTAATAAAAATGTAATTACTTAAACTTTATTATCCATATTTCAAAGTATACAGTCAATATTTAATTGAGAGACGATAATAATTGACTATTTTCCATATTTTTGAAAAAGAACAAAGTTGTTTAGTTTATTATAAGTATTTATAGTTTGTTTAACATGGTGGTATGCATGTATATGAATTAGGTCATGTTCTTTTAAATTACAATTCAATTTAGTTCAATGAAATTCAGTCAGTTCAAATTCCGTTAAGTTCAGTTATGTGTAGGTGTAAATTTACATAGAAATAATTTTAGATAAATTAAATTAAGTAAGTTCACTTTAATTTTCAAAAGTTAAAGATAATTCGTAACGTTGTCGAAATAGCCGATTCTTTGAGCATAATGAAATGTCATTGAAACTTTTTTACAATATAATACAATATCTTTTAATTGAAGTTATACATAGACCGAAGAAATTGTTGTAATATGATTTTCCAATAAAAAGTCAAGTGAAATAAAAATTTTCAAACTTAAAATTAAATACTTTCTAATCAATTTCCTATATTTAATTTTGCCAAAAAAAATAGATTCAATCAAAATCTTATCAAAATTTGTTTTATTTTGAGCCCTGTTCTTTTCGATTTTTCTTGCAATTAAATGCAGGTCCATTAAATTTAATTCAGTTTAATTCAAATCCATTAAATTTAGTTCAATTCATGTTCATAAATTATATTAATGATAATTATAAAAATATTAATAAAAATTAATATTAATAATAATATGCAATAACAATAAAAAATGTTAATAACAAAAATATAATTATCAAATAATTTAGTTCATTGTAACTATAATATTCTAAATATGATAATTATAACAATCATTTCTCATCATAATAAACTAGTGATATTAAGATAATAAAAAATTGTTATTGTCATTATAATATAAAATCTTTCTAATATAACTATAGTATAAATTAATAATGATAACATTTTTATTTTTTTCATTGCATTTTATGTTTTCGTAATTTTTATTTTATTTATTCATTTAATAAAATAAAGTAAAAGGAATTGAAATGAAATGAACCATAGAATCTATATTATAATAGTAAATAATACTTTTCATTAAAATAATATTTAATATTTATTATTTATTCACATGTAATTGTAATAACCCTTATAATTTGAATTAATTGTTTATAATTACATGAATTTCACATTTTATGCAAATTTTGTTATTAAAATTAGTTTTTATTATAGTTCTGAAGTACTAAGAACTTTTATCATTTATAATTAATTATTACTACATATTTTAATAATTAATTAACATTTATTGGTTTTACTATCATATTAATAATTATTAATAAGTTCAGTTCAGTTCATGTTAGTGAAGTTCAATGCATGACTGTTAATATCAGTTCAGTTCAATTTTCAGAAGTTGAAAAGAATATGATATTGCACACTGACATTTTTTTAAACAAAATTTAGTTAAAACTTTCTTCTTTTTTACTTTTTTAAATATGTAATTTATATTTTATAAAAAAATGAAAACAGAAAAATATATTTCTTTCACTATTAACTTTTTTTGTTTTCTACATTTTGATTTTCAAATAATATTTAATAATTTTAAATTTTATTTGCAAAAATATTATAAATTAAACTATCGAACTAACAATTTTATATAAAATGCTATTGAGCAATCATTGAATTTCAAATTTTTATTTAAGTTGTATATATATTTTAAAAAATACATATTAATCATGATTAGTCCAACCCGGCTCGATCCCTCAAACTGATGACATTAAAGAATCAAGGGTTGATGGACTAACCAGGTTCAACCGTTTAAAATAAATATTATTGTCACTACATGTAACACGATATAATATATGACTAAAATTAAGATTTAAACTAGTGTAGCAACACTTATTTATGACTTTTACATATAGTTTTCATTGTTTGACAAATTAATCATTTTATATTGAAAACGTAATAAACTTAATTCATCACGTGATAAAAAAAGAAAAATTATAAAAATAAAAAGGGAAGCGAAGTGGATCATAAAGCAATATAACAGAAAGAAAAATCGATTGTCCTCAAATTAATGACCCTACTTAATTCTTGACCTATGACCGTTTTTATTATTTTATCTCTCCTACTATCTATTTTCTCTTTTATATGTATCTTTGTGAATTTTTTCCAAAATAATTACATGATTATTGGTATTCAAAATTAAAAATATCAAGATTATTATTTTTGATATTATATAAAATCAACTATTAAATTTCTAAACCCATTATTTGTACCTTCATAAAACGTGGAGATTCAAAATAATTGAGCGTTTTAATTTTCTACATTTGAAAATTTGGAGACAAAAGAGAACTCGGAGATATCAAATCAAAATCAAGAAATCATAAAAATTTGTATATTTGTAATGAATTTTTCTTATAATGTAAAAATTATCAAAAATATTTATGTTTCTTAGTTTTATGTTGAATGTTTTATTATTATTTTTTCATATTTCAATGTAAATTTATAATTTTAATATATTCAAAATATAATAAAAAAATACAAACCCGACTAATTCCCACCGCCTATTACTTTTAAACATAGATTTTCTGATTAAAAATTAACTGTTCCACCTATGACCGAGGAATCAATCCAATTTAAATTAATTGAAAAATATATAAGTCAAAGGACTTATAAGGATATTATGCAAGGATTTAGGGTTGTTTATCAAAACTTCTCATTTTTTAACTTATGTCTTAAAAAGTGATTTTTTTAAAATGTAAGTCTGACTTATTTTTAACTTCTGTCTTATTTTTAACTTTTAAGTTAAAAAAAAGATTATCAGAAACACTTCATTGTTTGACTTATAAGTTAAAATCTCCTTAAAAGACATTTTTAAGTTAAAAGTTGAAAATGAGAAGTTTTGAGAAACATCCTTGATTGCATAAACCTATTTCTTCAAAGACTAATCAATATATTTTTTTGTTATACATGAGAACCAACAGCCACCACTTTTCCTCTATAAATACATTCATTCGAATTCTGATATGTTCCTTTGACTAATTTCATACGTCAAATTCTCTCACAATTTCTTTCGAAATTCCAATTTGTAATATTAGTTTTCTACGAATAATATCATACTTTATATATTCATCAATCTTTTTTCTGCAGAAGTTGTGGAAATACGTTTATTTTCGGATGTACCGTGACTAGATTCATTTATTTCTCACTTCTTGGTAATTATGTCGAACCAAAATATATTTACTAGTTTTAATTATTTATACGTTTATTAGTTTGTTTTATACTGTTTAATAGTTTTAGGGTCAACAGAATAGGAATATTTCCAGTATCAAGATTACAACTGCAACGGGCGAAGTGATTGAAGAGTAATTTACAAGAAAGGGCCTAGGCAATGCCGCAATAGAGCTTATTCCGAAACAGGGGTACTTTAGTCATTATGAGGGTTTTACTTGAGGAGAAAGTATTAGAATCTGAGTGTAACTAAAAATCTTCAATTTGTTTTGGAATTGAAAAAATCTCCGATTTCTCAGTTGAGTTGTAAATGTGATTCAATGGCATTGGCTTTTCATCAACAAAGAATAATGTTCTTTAAAGATGATAGAGTTGAGGTATTCTTTTTCCCCTTGATTTTCATTGTTTTGTAACACCTTAATTGGCTAACTTTAAGTTCTAATTTCAGAAATTTTCTTAATTTGATTTTGATTTCAGAAGTTCTGCATTGTGTTTATTCTTGTTTAGGGTTTCTTATGCATTGCTGCATTCTCTGTAATTTTATTTTGTTTACTTGTTACTTAGTTGCTCGCAATCCAATTCTGGTACTATTGAAATATATATAGAGAGTCAATTATCCCAAATAATTAAATAAATTGAAGTATATGGATTAAAACTGAATTTTTGTGGTTTTTTTGGTACTGAAGTTTCACATGTATGTAGGTAAGGAGTGAAGAAGAAGGATTTGAAGGCTCCTGGCACAGTGCATTTTTAATGGAAGCTGAGTTACTAGACTCCCAAATTAGATATGTGATTAAATATGAACATATATTTGCTGATGACGAGTCTGACCATTATGTCGAAAATTTTCTGGTTGATGAGAAAGCGTGTAAATTACGTGGGCTAATTCGGCCTTTTCCGCCTCCACTTAAATTCGAAAAAGAGGATCTCTATTATGGAATGTGTGTGGATGTTCATTTCCAGGATGGTTGGTGGGAAGGTGTGGTTTTCGATCGTGAAAATGGTTCGGAGACGAGACATGTATTTTTCCCGGATTTGGGTGATGATATGATGATTACGGTTACTGATATAAGGATTACTCAGGACTGGGATGGCGTGGCTAGGACTTGGAAGAAACGCGGGTCATGGAAGTTTCTGGAATTACTTGTGGAGTTTCAAAGACGAGACGGTATGTGTATTTCTGTTGATTTCTTACCAATTAAGTTCTGGTTTGACTTAAGACAGAAAGAGAATTTTCAGAAACTCGGCGAGTGGATTTCTGATGATATAGAATCGTGGAAAATGTTGGTGTTCGAGACACTAACCGATCAAATCGAACTTTTCAAGGCTACTCTTTCACACGGAACATGCCTCAAGAAGCCACGAGATTTGGTAGAGTCCGATAGTTTAGTTGATATTAAAGTGCAACAACATCAAGCAGATGAATCCTTCCATGATCAAGCAGTACGTGTGACACCTGTGGATCAAAAGCAAGATGACAAATCGGACACTTATTCTTCGTCTGAAGAGGAAGTTTATTCTAATTGTGGTGGGAATAATATAAACGGAAAGTTCAAAAGTTTGAAGTGCAGGAAACACACTTGGTTACCTGTTCATCCTGACATGGTTCCCGGAGCTGAATTTCACCCTAATGCTGTAATTGAATATTTAAAGAAAAGGAAGCCTGAAGCTTCTGTCTTTGTTGATGTTAAAAAACATCTTTTACACCTTGGGTGGAAAATCGAGTGTTCGAAAAGAGAAAGCTTTAGACTACGGTACACATCTCCTGATGGGACAATTTACTATTCTCTTCGCCAGGTCTGTTTAACTTTGAATGAACTTCATACAGAAAATGTTTCATCGATCACCCAAGACGAGAATGGAAGTCTGTTTAGTAGTCCCAGTTCTTCGCCAAAACCTCTTTTCAAGGAACTGCCAGAAAATCAGGTAACTGCAGTTTCATGTCATTCTGTTTTAGTTCATGTTGAACCTGAATATTGCCCGGAAGCTGCTACCCGCTGGTACAGTTATGAGAACACACCAAGCAGCAGTTATGAAAGAGGAAAATCGCAGAAAAGTGAAATGTTAACGAGAGCGAAAATGCACCTTTCAGCTGTGGGATGGAAGTTTAAGCGGGTAATCCTCAGTGGGGGAAAGCGTGAGTTCCGCTATATTTCTCCGGAAGGGAAACTTTATAGTTCACTTCGATTAGCCTGCAGGGATACTATTAGAAGTTGTGCTTCCGCTAATACACATCCAGAGGGGACGGCAGCCGACATTTCAGAAGCTCAATGTTCCTTCTCAAAGTGGGGTAGAATAAGGAAAATGAGAAGTTTAATCGAACTCCAAAATAATGGAATGTGCACTCGTAGTAAAAGCGTTCTTCGAACAAGCAAAAGAGTGAAACAGGTTTCTGTTCCTAATCTCTCGCATCAGAAGCCTTTAACAGTGTTGTCTTGGTTGATAGAGAATAGCATTGTGTTACCAAGAGCAAAAGTACACTTCCGCGGCAAAAGCAGGACAGCTGGCGTAACTGCTGGAGGTCGTATAATGCGAGATGGAATCAAGTGTGATTGCTGTTGCAAAGTGTATGCTCTTGGTGATTTTATGTTTCATGTCAGTGGAAAACATTACAGTCCAAGTGCCGCTCTCTTTCTCGAAGATGGAAGGTCTTTGCTAGAATGCCAGAACACAATATTACAGAAAGCAATGGAAGATTTCGTAGAAGAACAAGAACCATCCGGGAATTCGAATGACAGTCTAAAAGGTGAAAACGACATCATATGTTCGGTTTGTCACTATGGCGGGGAACTTTTATTATGCGATCAGTGTCCTTCATCATTCCATAAAAGTTGCCTTGGTTTAATGGTAAGTCATTTATTTGCTCTTCAATTTTATGATTTGTATGTTAGATATATAGTTAATTTTCCATTTGGAGTTATATAGGATGTTCCAGATGGTGAATGGTTTTGCCCATCGTGCTGCTGCAATATTTGTGGCCACAATAAACTGGAAAAAGTCCCAGAATGTTCTACCAATGATGCTGCTGCTCTAAACTGTACTCAATGCAAGCAAAAATGTTGGTGAACATGTCTGTTCTTATGCAAAAACAATCATTTTTACTTTGCTGAATGTTTGAATTGTGTAATGTGCATCTTTTTCCTATTTGGTACAGATCATATTTGGTGCATCAGGAATAGTGGAAAAACTTGCTTGAAAAGAATGCCAAGAGGAAACTGGTTCTGTAGCAAAAAATGCAAGGAGGTAACTATCCTTTACTCTGAGTGGGTATTCGTTTTAACATGTGGGATGGTACATCTCCAATCTACTAATTGTAATGAAATACTGCAGATTTTTTCGGGTTTTAGTGAGCTTCTTGGAAAGCCGATTCCAGTGGGTTCAAACAGTCTTACTTGGACATTATTGAAACCAAATCACTCAGATGGTTATAAGCATCGTACTCTTAGCAATGAGGTCTGGATTGAAAACTGCAGCAAACTTAATATTGCATTGAATATTATGCATGAATGCTTTGAGAATGTTGAAGAGCCTTACACCAAGAGAGATCTTCTTAAAGATGTTATTTTCAACAAAAAGTAAGAAATTGTTTTTCAAACAGTTGTGTATAGACTCTTCGAGTAGTAGATTGTTAGATAAGTCTGAGTATTGCTGCTTCAACTGTTGCAGGTCAGAGCTCAAGCGTCTGGATTTCGGAGGATTTTATACAGTAATCCTGCAAAAAGATGACGAATTTGTTTCCGCTGCTACTATTAGGTAGACATAAATGAAACCAGTGCAGGATCAAAGATGTGTCTTGACCTTTTTTCGCTTTTGTATTTCCTCTATAATAATATTATTCTTTTGTTGAAGGGTCCATGGGCAGAAGGTGGCAGAACTACCACTTGTGGGTACTAGATTTCGATATCGTCGACTTGGAATGTGTCGCATATTAATGAATGTTCTGGAAAAGGTATTCTTTTTATGTTGGCATTTTCCATTTTTTTCGGTCCGTGAAGATTATAATAGACATATACTAGAATCCGAAATTGCGAAAATGAAAATATTTGTTTTGCAATTATCTCTCAAATCGATAACTGTTTTTGAATTTCATTTTGTTTTCTTCAGAAACTCGAGGAATTAGGAGTTGAGAGACTCGTATTGCCTGCTGTTCCTAGTGTGTTGATTACATGGACCGGCTCATTTGGGTTTTCCGAACTGAAGGTCAGCGAGAGATTACACTTTGTAAATTACACGTTCCTGGATTTTCAGGATACTGTGATGTGTTACAAGCAACTGCTGAAACCTTCTGCAGAATCATGCCCATCAAGAGGTCGATTTTCTTAAAAAATTTAAAATTACATAATAAAGTTCAAAAATCTTGTTTATAAAACATTCTGTTGGATATGTTTCTGTTTGGCAGAAATACTACCAAGACTTGATAATATTGCTAATGCATATACCTCTGATGTATCTCAAGCAGACCGAATTGATGCTGAAACCCTCGAGCAAAGTCTAGAAGAGTATGTTGTTGTCTCTTACTTCTTTTTCTGCTGTTTCGCTTATGATTTTTCCTAGCAATAAATGCTGACCTCTTCTAATTCGCTAGAGTTGCTGCAACGAATAGCAATAGTCATGTTGAAGAGCCCACTTATCACATAAATATGGTATCTTTTCCCTTTTTTTAACTCTCTAGTCCTTGTATGAATTCACATGTGTTTCTTAATTTATTGTCTAATTGATTTTTGTTATCTACAGTTGAAATCTGAAATCAGCGTGGATTGTTCAGTAGATGAATGCACTGCAAAGAACCAACCAAGGGAGAACAATAGTAGCTTGAACATGGAAACTACACACCGATTCGGTGGTTCGAAGGTCTACTTTCGGCGGGGATCAGCAAATTATGAGAACAGTGAAGTGAAGAGTAATAAAAGGAGGAGATTAGACTGTAAGTAAAAATGACCACTGAGTTGTGGTGTTAATAAATAGAATTCTGCAAATAAATATAAAAAGGGAGAATATGATTTCGATTCATTTCTTTTTGGACAGAATAATATCAATAAATGAATTGGGTTTTAACTTCCACAAAATTGATATTTTTTTATTGATGAGATTCTGTTTTACAATTGTGAATTTAGTGATTAATGTGGCCATATTTTTTTCTCCAATTTTCCCTAAAGTTAATATCATATGAACAATATGCTCAGATTTAAATCTTAATCTCTATTTTGGTAGATGAGAATGGGAAATGATGAAATATTTAGGATATGATAATGATATCACATAAAGTAAAACATAATTAATCACTATAATAAGAAGTTTCTTAGTTTTTCCTTTGATAATTAAAACTTTAGTGTCTATTTCCATGTTTGTATGTGCCAAGTATAGATGAGAAGCTAAATTTTTTCCCTTGTATAAGTAGAATTTAGTTTATTAACTCTTATCTTCATAATATCCAAGTTTGTTGGCGATCTATCATTATCCTTGATGTGTTTGTATGAAGATTATATATATATATATATATATATATATATATATATATATATATATATATATATATATATATATATATATATATATATATTTCCCAAAGCTAGTGGATCGGTGGGCCACACTGAGTATTAATCTCCTCTACGTATCTCTTTCAACAGGTAATTTATATATAGTGTAGTTTGAATACAATGAAGTTCCCTATTTCACTGATTCAACTACTCTATTTACTGCTTGTGATATTACGCTGGTGTGAATAAGGTAAAATGCATCAAGACCCCCTGAAGTAGGTTTAAAAAATCCGATGCCACCCTCAACTTTCAAAAAGACCAGTTACATCCCTTAACTTGGTAAAAATGATCAGTTACCCCCCTTAACTTGGCAAAAATGCACCAGTTTGCTCTTCAATGCCGCATTTCAACTTCTGGTTAAAGAGAGAAAAATCAGAAAAATGATATCTTTGAAAAGTCAAACTAACCAGATTCTGACACGTGGCATTGAGGGGGTTAACTGGTGCATTTCACCAAGTTGAGGGTAGCATCGGGTTTTCTGAGCCAACTTCAGGGGAGTTTCGATGTATTAGGCGTGTGAATAAACGTGTTGGAAAAGTTGTGTTTTAGTTATTTTCAGAAGAGAGTTTTTTTTAATGAAATATCTGTGATCACAGTGTTTTATTACTTGCGGTTACTGATCTTAATTTCTTCATAACCAACTGCAAATTCTTCTATGACCAACTCTTTTTTCAAATGTGAAATGATTTTCTTTTGTCCGTACCGAGTTTTCAACTTTCTTTATTTTCTATTTAATTTTCTGGATATGTATACTACATTCTCTGATTCTTATATACGCTTTCAATCGAAAGTGAGAAGTTTTTTCATTCCGTAAGGAATTACCAATTATGATAGTGTCTTAGACACGACACAATTTAGCTACACATAATCTCGCTTTGCTTATGTGGAATTTTAGGTTGTTCTGTAGACCATCTCAAGATTTTGTAGCTTCTGGTCTACAGAGCTTCTAATAAAAGATTTTTTTTGCTTCCGAGTTTCAATAGTGTCTCAAAGCATGGGCCGACTCACGTTGCTTTAGAATTTCAGTTACCTCAGAAGTACTGCTTCTGAAAACTTTAGCTCCTTAGCACTTTTTCAACCTATGCTTATACTTCCAGC
>CATIWQ010068001.1:0-18541 GCA_949673415.1 Euphorbia schlechtendalii | reverse complement strand
AAATACACAATATGACACATGGACATATCATAAACTCCGAAATAGAAAGTATAAGTAGAAAACAAAGAAAATTTGTAAGGTATGCAAGTGAAAGCTAAAGTTGATCAAACTGTATCCACTCTTTAAAGGGAGTTGTCAATTCTCACAATTCCTGCGTCTACTTTGAATTCGGTCTCGGCTCGTGCTGAACCTCCGTTAGGATGATATTCTTTACGAATATTGAATAAACGAATATTGAAGAACAAAAACTTTTATTGATAAGTGATTTTCAATTATACTTATACAATAATAGCTCAAATATGTAGAGAAATCTAGTGATCGAAATATAGTTCGAATCACTTATACATTTTGTCGCTAACTTAGAACGAAGCAAAATCTACACGATTTTCTATCTAAAACTATGTATGCACGTATACCACACTACACACCATATACCATATGCCACACCCATGAAATTATGGAGTTTGGAGCCTTATTATAGAGTACGAAGGGTTGCATCTGTTCAGACGAAGGGTCGTGTCCATTGGCGAAGAGTTATACCACTTCGTTGTGATTGGTTGAATTGGTTTGATCTCATCTACAATGGAAAGGCACCTTTTCATGATTGGCTGACTTCCAAAAGGTGTCTTTTCATCTGACAGTTAAAGGTGATTGATGGCGGTTGATCGTTCTTATCCAACGGTTGAAAGAAGAGAAGAGTTGATAAAAAACCATCAAGGTCGCGACCACGAATGTATGTCGCGATCGTGAATACTTGGTTGGCAACTTTCTGTTGTGAAGGTTAACAAGTCACGATCGCAATATATGTGCTACGATCGTGATATGCCTTTTTCACATGACTCCTCTTTGTGATTTCTACAGATCTTTGGCATCTTCGATCCTTTGCCAATTCCTTAAGTTCCATGCATCTTTTTGCACCTTTTTCACTCTTTTTGCATAGATTTCCAACTTTAATAATTTTACTTCCATGATTTACATAGTACCTGCATTTGCATAAAAAACAACTACATACAACGTGAAATCCTTTATATAAAGTATAAAATGACTTAAACCATAATGTTTAATGATTGAAAATATCATGATTATAAGTGTAAATATACACTTATCATTGGTGTTATGTCTTATTGTAGTAGCGGTACAAATATCCTCAAACATGAGATACCGGTTACCGTATATAGGAGTTGTTATACTTTGGGTAATACTTATTCATACATTGGTGATCAAGATGACACGGGTGATTACGGATATAGCGATGATCACATGTTGGTAAGTTGTGTAGTCAAGATGGGATCCATCACTCCTGATATAGCAATATAATGGGAGATTTAACTTAGGGCCCCTTATTGAAGTGATACACTCACAAACCTTTGATTAGAGTGTAAGATTGATAGAATGAATTTCTAGTCAATCGAGATACATAATGGCTGAGTGGTGTCCTTCGTGAACAAGTCTAATTTTAGGATAGCTATGGTTATTACATGAACTAACACTTAATCCGAGCTCAATAAACAAGATGGTACTTAACCTGATTGAAGGAGTGTATTGTATTGGTTACTACTGTAGATATTTGCAAGCTCTTGACTATACTCATTCTGAAAGACTTATACTGGTAACGGTGTCAAAAACTTGTTCCCCACTTTTCAATTGATAAGAAAAGAGTTCTAAATATGAACAGGTGTTGTCAGTACCGCTTATCAAATAGAAAAATTATGATAATTGCAAATATATAGTTGCGATGTAGTTTTAAAAGATATTGATCCCACAGGGAAGGAATTCGATTCTAAGGACCAACTAGAGTTATGGAACAAAAGAAAATAAAATAAGTTCAAGGTTTTGAAATGGTGGACTGATGAATAAACAGATGCATGAATAGATTAGAGAAGATGTTAACTATCTTGATATTCCCTAAGAACAAGTATAGTAGAGAAAAACGTGCAAAATCATCAAAAATATTTCTTACACTAGATAACTTTAGCAAATAAGGTTCTAGACGCCCAAATATTCAATAATTCACCGCAGAGCAACACATGAAATGACTTTTCTAAATCTAGGGTAAATGAATTAAGACGCATATAAAAACCTGGTTAATAATAATACTATGCTTAGTACGGGTCACTCTCACATAGCCATATTTAGCAAGTTATCACTCCAAAAATGTTAACTCCTTAAACAGCTTTATAATCACAGATCCAGTGATTATACACAATCTTGTTAACCCCGAAATCACTCTTAAAGTGAACTCGAAAGCATATAACTTACTTAATATAAGAGACGCAAGATGAAATACTCGTTATGACACATAGATATATCATAAACTTCGAAATAGAAAGTGTAAGTAGAAATAAAGTAAAGTCGTAAGGTATGCAAGTGAAAGCTGAAGTTGATCAAACCGTATCCACTCTTTTAATGGGAGTCGTCAATTCCAGCAATTCCTGCGTCTACTTTGAATTCGATCTCGACTCGTACAGAACCTCCGCTAGGATGCTATTCTTTGTGAATATCGAATTAATGAATGTTGAAGAACAGAAACTTTTATTGATAAGTTCTTTGCAATTATACTCATACAACAATCACTCGAATTTGTTGAGAAATCTAGTGATCGAAATAAGAATCAAATCACTTATACATTTTTATCACTAACACTTTGAACATAGAAAAATCTATACAATTTTCACTCTCTATCTAAGCATACACTACTATTCATTTCTCTCATCTCTCATGCCAAGAAAATGGTTAGGTTTGAACCCTATTTATGAGTGCGAAGGGTTGCGTCTATCCAAAAGAAGAGTTGTGTCCATTGGTGAAGGGTTGCATCACTTGAATGTGATTGGATGCAAGGTATCATCCTCACTTACAATGGAAAGGCACCTTTTCGTGATTGGACTGCTTCCAAACGGTGTCTTTTCATTTGACAGTTGATAGCAGTTGATCGTTTTTATCTTGTGGTTGGTAGTTGAGAAGAGTTTACCAAAAACCGTCCCAAGTCACGAGCATGAAATACATGTCCTGATCATGAACAATAGTTGGTAACTTTCTATTTGTGAAGAATGATAAGTTGGGACCGAGAATGGGTGTCACGATCGTGACATGTGTTTTTCTTCATTATTTTTCTTTGCAACTTTGCCGATCTTTGACAATTTCGATCCTAAGCCAATTCCTTGTGTTCCGCGCATTTTTTGCACCTTTTTCACTCTTTTTACATAGAATTCCATCTTTGATCATTTTACTCCCAAGATTCACCTAGTTTCTACACTTACATAAAAAACAACAACATACCACGTGAAATCTTTTATATGAAGTATAAAATGACTTTATACCATATTGTTTTATGAGTAAAAATATCAAGATAATAAGTGTAATTATACACTTATCACACCCCCACACTTAACTTTTTCCTTATTCTCAAGGTAAACACAACAGAAGTGTATAAAATAGTAATTCAAGTTCGTACCTAATTTGGTGAAAGACTATTGTAGTGAGTACTAAATTCCCATGTTGCATAAAATTCAAGTAAAGTGTTCAAAATTTCCCACAAATTAGTAACGTACAATTTATATAGTCTAGTTGCATACCTTTACTCTTAATGGAGGGCCAACCGAATCGCGTCTTCATGTAAGCGTTATATGCTCACTCAAATATTTCATTCTCTTAAGCATAGTATAAAGTATAAAGGAAAAAGGGAGCACACTTTGAAAAGATTAATCTCAAGGCATTTTTAGGTAACCTAGGATGCTAAAACACTCTAAGTGGTTGCATTTTATGCTCTATACCACTCTCCCCTCTTTTCAGTGGTTGCATTTTATGCTCCATACCACTTTCGCTCATTTTTTTAAGCATATATTTTTTAAGTACAGATTTGTACTTTACACCCATTTTTCGTGCTATGCTACTTTTTGTTTTTTCATTCATTGAATGGTTGCAGTTTCTGCTTCGTACCATTCCAAACCTTCTGCATAACTCATTGGTTATCCTCTCTTTCTTTTAATTTTTCTCTGTTAATACCCTCATCCTTTATTGATCACTTTCAAAGTATTATGGCTATAGTTTACCAGCACTTTAAACACACTCAATACTTATAAGATGTATTCGAGAATAGCATATAAAAGTCATAGTAAGAACACTACTAGATATTATTTTACTGCTAACTTATCGGTAGTATTAAACTAAAACTATATAACTTATACTAATTCATGTTGCATTGAAATTATATCGAAACTTACTTGGGATGTTGCTTTCGATTGTTATTCACCACTCATCCTTGCCAAATGCTAAATGTTGTACTAAAAAAAGCTCACTCTCTCAACGTGCACTCAAACTCGAAACAAAAATTTTGTTCAAAATTTGCACTAACATCAAACTTGTAATACCCAACACTCACAATAACCTAGGATCATATGTTAGTGTAGTATAGGTATGGATAATGTATAAATAACATAGAATCAAGAAACTTTTCATTCTTCAAATTTTTAATTTTATTTAATTTTTCATGCTTCAAATCTTTCTATTTCTAATTAGAAAGATGCCAAACTTTCTCTCGAACTACGTGTACTTGGCATGCACATGCTACAAAGAAAACTCAATGAATAAGCAAGAAAAATATGTTAATAGCAAAATATAAATATTTAAAACCAAAAGTAAAAATCTAATTGACACGTAAAATATAATTGCTCGTTGTCCGACAATTTGATCTCTAGAACACATATGCCTTCCCCGGCAACGACGCCAAAAACTTGTTCGTAAGCTTTTGACTATACTCGTTTTGAAAGACTTATACACGGTAACGACGTTAAAAACTTGTTCCCCAGTTTTTTACTGATAAGATAGGAGTTCTAAATATGAATAGGTGTTGTCAGTACCTCTTGTCAAATAGAAAAATGATGATAAGTGTAAGTATACAATTACGATGTAGTTTTAAAAGATATCGATCCCATAAGGAAGGAATTCGGTTCTAAGGAAAAAATAGAGTTACAGAACAAAAGAAAATAATATAAGTTCAGGGTTTTGAAATGGTCGACTGATAAATAAATAGAAGGATGAATAGATTAGAGAAGATGTAAACTATATAAAGATTTCCCAATAACAAGTATAGTAGAGAAAAACATGCAAAATCATCAAAAATATTTCCTACACTAGATAACTTTAACAAACACGGTTCTAGACGCCCAAATATTCAATAATTCACCGTAGAGCAACACATTAAATTACTTTTCTAAATCTAGGGTAAACAAATTATAACACTTATAAAAACCTGGATAACAATAAGACTATGCTTAGTACGGGTCGCTCTCACATAGCCATATTAGCGAGTTACCACAACAAAAATGTTGGCTAACTAAACAGCATCATAATCATAGATCCAATGATTATACATAATCTTGTTAACCCCGAAATCACTCTTAAAGTTAACTTAAAAGCATATAGCTTAATTAATATAAGAGACGCAAGACTAAATACTCGTTATGACACATAGACATATCATAAACTTTGAAATAGAAAGTATAAGCAGAAAACGAAGTAAAGTTGTAAGGTACGCAAGTGAAAGCTAAAGTTGATCAAACCATATCCACTCGTTTAAAGGGAGTCATCAATTCCCGCAATTCTTGCGTCTAATTTGAATTCGGTCTCGACTCGTATAGGACCTCCGCTAGGTTGCTATTCTTTGTGAATATCGAATAAATGAATGTTGAAGAATAAAAACTTTAATTGATAAGTGCTTTATAATTACACTCATACAACGATCGCTCGAATTTGTTGAGAAATCTAGTGATCGAAATAAGAATCGAATCACTTATACATTTTTCTCACTAACACTTTGAACGTTGCGAAATCTATACAATTTTCACTCTCTATCTAAGCATACACTACTATTCATTACCCTCATCTCTCATGCCACAAAAATGGATAGGTTGGAACCCTATTTATAGAGTGCGAACGGTTGCATCTATCCAAACGAAGAGTCGTGTCTATCGGTGAAGGGTTGCATCACTTTAATGTGATTGGATGCAACGTTTCATCCTCATCTGTAATGGAAAGGCACCTTTTCCTAATTGGACTTCTTCCAAAAGGTGTCTTTTCATTTGATAGTTGATGACGGTTGATCATTTTTATCCAGTGGTTAGTAGTTGAGAAGAGTTGACAAAAAACCATCACAAGTTGCGAGCGCGATATGCATGTCGCGATCGTGAACAATAGTTGGTAACTTTCTATTTGTGAAGAACAACAAATCGCGACCATGAATGGGTATCATGATCGTGACATGTATTTTTCTTCATGATTTCTCTTTGCAACTCTACCTATCTTTGACAACTTTGATCCTTAACCAATTCCTTGTGTTCCACACATCTTTTTGCACCTTTTTCACTCTTGTTACATAGAATTCCATCTTAGATCATTTTACTCCCAAGATTCACCTAGTTTTTTCACTTGCATAAAAAACAACTACATACCACATGAAATCTTTTATATGAAGTATAAAATGACTTTAAACCATATTGTTTTTTGAGTAAAAATATCAAGATAATAAGTGTAATTATACACTTGTCACACCCCCACACTTAACTTTTGCCTTGTCCTCAAGGTAAACACAATAGAAGTGTATAAATTGTAATTCAAGTTCGTACCAGAATTGGCAAAAGACTATTGTAGTGAGTACCACATTCCCACGTTGCATAAAATTCAATTAAAGTATTCAAAATTTCCCACAAATTAGTGATGTGCAAATTATATAGTCCAGTTGCATACCTTTGCTCTTAATGGAGGGCAAACCGAATCACGTCTTCATATAAGCATTATATGCTCATTCGAATATTTCCTTCTCTTAAGCATAGTATAAAGTATAAAGGAGGGCATTGATTTATTGTAGCAGCAGTTGACTACTTTTCTAAGTGGGTAGAGGCAGAGTCTTACACCAATGTCACCGCTAAGAAGATGGCCAAGTTCATATAAACACATATCTTCACCCGTTATGGTATCCTACATCACATCGTATCAGATAATGGGGTTTAGTTCCAAGGGGAAACAACAAATTTAGTAGAGAAATATGTATCAAGCATCATCGATCATGCCCCTACAGAGCGCAAGCAAATGGGGTAGTAGAAGCCGCCAATTAAATTAATCAAGAAAATTTTGAGCAAAATAGTAGTCAACTATAGAGATTGGGTAGATAAACTGCCATTTGTAGTATGGGGATACTGAACTAGTGTCAAAACTCCTACCGATCAAACCCCTTTCTCATTAGTATATGAGATGGAAGTAGTCCTACTAGTTGAAATGGAAATGAGATCTCTTCGAGTAGCCCTAGAAGCGAGATTAAAGGAATCAGATTGGGCAAGGGCTAGATTCGAGCAGTTGAATATGATAGACGAATAGCGTCTAAAAGCATTAGATCACCTACAGATGTATTAATAACGCATGGCTAGGGCGTAAAATAACCAGGTTAAATTAAGAAACCAACCTTTGAAGGCAGGAGACCTAGTTTTGAAGTAAATGAGACCGTTGAATGTGGATGTTCGGGGGAAGTTTCGTTCAAACTGTGAAGGTCCTTATGTTGTGAAAAAGATCCTAAGCAATGGTGATGCCAAGATCCTAGATATGGATGGGAACAAATTCATCAACCCGATTAACCAAGACAGGCTCAAGCGCTACCACTTTTAGGTTCAAAAGAAATAAATCAGGAAAAAAGCAGTACACAGAAAAAGAGAAAACTATCAAAACTTAGTTCATCAGTTTGCACTTGGCTAGCTAGGCAACAATTAGGACCTTTCTTTGTAAAAAAAATAATAATAAAAGTCCGTTGAGTTGAAAACCTGTAAAGGGCGACTCTGACAAAAATTAGGGCATTGTGAGGAATAGAGGGACCATGAGTTAGAAAACCTGTACTAGGCTAGCTGGTAGCAGGATTCAAATCATTGGAAAATTTGTACCCTCTTTAAATTCATTAATGAAATATTATTACTGTTGCAAGATTTTTGTTTATGTTGTATGAATGTGTGCATGCGGAATATCACAAGTAAACATAACGAATTCAAGTTAAAAAGCCACAATAAGCTTCATAATGTTAAAAAACTAATCAAACATATAGTATAGGAAACGGATATCGAAAATCTATGGTTGAGGAAATATAGGTGACCTACGGGTGCCAGTCATTCATCGGGCACGCTTCCTTGAATTATGAGGAAGAGGATCCAAACGGTCCTCGTCTCGCTCCCACTCGCGTAACACTTTGAGATATTGGTCAGCATTAGGAAGACTCCTAATCTCACCCAACCATCCATAGTAAAACTCATCAGTATCAGTAGTCTCTGGAGTACTGTAATCCAAAGCAACGATGGTATCCCGCGCCCAAAGTCTCCATAACGCATCCAGTGTGTTAGGACCAAAGTCGTGGAAACGGGTTAAACACAGAAGCTTAGGAACTCGCTGCTGATGCCTGTACTACCTACAAAGGCAGGAAGGAGAATAGGAGGTAACGCCAAATAAGCCCATCACGTCGATGGCTACGAAAGGAATCCCAACCAAGGACTAACCTAGTGAATCTCGGAAGCTTGATAAGAACTTAATATCTCGATCCAAGCCTCTTCACTCAATGTATGGTGGTCTTTCCTGACGAATCCCCTATGACCGTAATGTGAAGGAAGATACACGGCTTGCCCAAGCGAGGGTCGATAATCAAGCGAAGCTTTTCCAACAGCCACACCTGCAAGTGTTTCATTCAAATAAGAGGATGGAATTCAAAAAGAGAATGATTGAGAAGATTTACCTCAAGTAAAGCGAAGTGGTAACCCACTAAGTCCGGGTTCACTACAGCAGTGTCCATGAGAACCAAATTCTCTGCTAAAGCTAAAGCCACGTGAGAAAGACCTGTGGAGAGTGGGTCAGTAACCGACAGCAAGTGGAAAGGGGCAACTGCTTCAACCCCATAAATAAACTCTAATAAGAGAAGTAAGGCTATCAAGGAGGGCCATGCAAGATGAGAGTTGGGTGTAGTCTCACACTAACCAAGGATAGCTTCAACTCGAAAATCAATGATGTTAGGAGGGGCAGATAAAAAGCTCTTGCTAGATTCTAAGTTCCATAATCCTCGCAGCTTATCCTCACCCCCGAATTGAAAGGAAGCAAATGTAAAGGAAAGCCTCATAGGAAAGGCTGGTGTTGGATTCTTGGGAAAAGGAAGCCTTAAGATGGCATGATACTCCTTAACCAAGGGGTAAATTTGAAGATTAGCAAAGTAGAAGATGTGGGTGGCCAGATCCCAGAACTTCAGAGCAACACAAACAAAGGTCGTGTTCACGGGCCTAAAAGTAAGATATTAGACCTTGCACCCCAAACCCATTGAGTGTTCACCAATTAAGCCCCTGGGTGGTGAGGAGGAAAGCCCTGAGTCACTCGTTATCTGACGATATCAGCAAGGAAGAGCTAAAGAAAATTCCTCAAAACTTGTTTGCATACACGCTTTAACAAGAAACATTAGCATCCCACATTCATTCATTCATACATACACATAAACATTCACAAACAAACAAACATTCACTTCCATAAAAACAAAAGCGCAACAAGTAAGGACTCGGCACGCAGCAGCCAAAGTCATGTTCTTTGTCCATATATCTAAGATTTTGAAGTTCTACAAAGACTATCTAAGAGTTTTGTTTAAAAAGAAAAAAAAGACCAAAAAAGATGCTCATAAGCATGCATTGCCTATCGGTCATCTCCATCCATCGGATCTCGACACTCCATGGTAGCAATCACAAAATCCTTGGGGAACAGACTCCTGAAGGTGCCATCCATCAGACGATGTGTGGGATGAGGCTGAGGGACACTGAAATAGCTAGCATCCCACTCAGGAGTAATTAGTGGCTCAATGCCTAACCCATCGAGCAAAGTAGAGAAGTCAAGCTCAAGAGAGTTGGAGAAATCCTCAGTAGCAGCTCGCTCCTCCTCCCCAGCTCGGGCAAACTCGATGGTCTACCATAGCTAATCCTGATGCTAGGCATCCAAGCTCTGATATTGAGTATCCAAATCTCGGTGACTAGTGTCCAAGCCCTATTAGCAAGAATCTAGATCATGATGGCGAATGTCCAATGCTTGGAAACAACCCTCAATCTCCCGGTAGCGCTGCTCATATTCGATCCCCCTAGCTGCCAATGAGTGCAACCATCATAGCATATGAGAATCACAAATCATATACATCCAGCATAATATATTGCACATGCATTAGGAATCAAGCATAAACAGGTCAAGAGAGAAAGCGTATCCGTGCGACTCCATCCTGCAAGTTCATCATGTCCCTTAGGGCAAGGAAATGCTAAGCTACTGGCTCAATCTCCTCCTGAGCAAATTACAGAATAAATAAAAGAACATCAAACATCTTGAAACCACTATGCTACATTTGAGAATGAGTTGTTTAGTTAAAAAACTTACATGAGTGGCATTTAAAGGGTTAAATAACACTGTGTGGAGGCTTCAAGGAAGAGATGCCTCTCTCTCCATCCCTAAATAATCCATCATATAGAATGATGTGTCCAATGGGACTGCCAACCTCCCCTCAATGATGCCTGAGGAAGCGGAGCTCAGACCTCCAACGGAGGCATTTAGGTCAGGAACCCGAGCCCTTTTCCTAACAACCTCCTACATTAACAAAGCACATTCAGAAATAAGATCAATGAGAAACTAAAACGTTCAATATAGTACAACTCTCATACCTTACAACCTACATCGTTACCCCTAATGCCCGCACAGGAACCTCCAGCCCCATGACTACCTAGCCATGCACGAGGCCGCTCGACCTCAGCTTGGGTTGGAGGAGAGAGCAGGATCAACATGTCAAAGATGAACACCTCATAATCACTGCACAGATCAGAGATCCTCAGGCCATGCTCCTCAAAGAAAAGCCGTCTCTCGTACAGGTCGGTGATCACCAAGTGCACCCAAAAGAGTCTAGTAGGAGGCGCAGGAGGGATACGTCTCTCAGCCACCAGCTTAATCCACCAGTATAGAAGACACTCATCGAGGTACCACTCCCATGTTCTAGGATCCTCGAAGATGAATCGGTTCAGGTCCACCTCCTTTCGGATCTCCTTCACCATATGATAGCTCGAGAGCCCGCTCCAAGGGTTGCGATCAACTTGAAAATATAATCAGCTCAAGTTAGGATGAGTTTCAAACAAAAGACAAATGTGATTCTCTTTAACAAAATAAGGAATATCACCTGATCGAATGTCAAGCTGCAAAAGTGCTCCAGGTAATCCTCAAGTGATAATATCTCTCCCTCAAAGGCCTAGTAGATCTGAGCAAGATAAGGAGAGTCCTCAGAAGCATCAGCAAATCACGGGGTGGGAAGAAAACCGTGATAGAAAGCCCATGCCTGCATAGTCAAATACAAATATAAAGTCAAAAAATGAAAACTAGAAGAAACTAATTCGTAATAAACGAACAAACCATTCCTGAAGAATCATGGGGAAACATCAGACCACCCTTTGGTGGGCCTCGTAACCTGGTCAAGGATAAAATATGTCTGGGCCAATATCGCCCGGGGCCAGTTATAGCCACTAACATTCTCGATATCAGCTAAAGGCTCAATCAACCCGTAGTTGATCTCGTTATTTATGACTAGGAAGCAGGTCACACTCAACAATGTAATAAGGAAGGATCGAACATATAGTGGAATCTCCTCAATCGAAATGGATCGTCGACCGGTCCAATACTCAAGTGCATTATAGTGCAGCGCTCTACCCCTTGGATTGATGCCAAACAAATCAATAATGCATCGGTAAATGACAGAGGTCTTAAAGAACCTATCCATAAAAGCATCGAAGTGGATCACATTTTTGGTCCAAGGTAGACCGGTGATCATCACAATATCAGACTGGGTAATGGTTACCTCCCTGATAGTGAAGTGGAAAGTATGGGAAACGTCGCACCATCATTGTGCCAACGCAATCGATGTGGCATAAGGCAGCATCGTCTGCTGTAAGAACCAAGCTATATCACCAAAGCCGGTGGCCATGATGGCCTAGACAAACTCGGGCCGTGTTAAAGCATGTCACCACCATGTCTAGATGGTAGCATACCCGCCCGTATGATGGAGGACGGAAGACTGTAATTAAAATCAAGAAAAATATGTTAAGAAAATTTTTGTTAAAAGAATGGGCCAAACCAAAATCCATTTTATCCATTTTTGAAAATTCTTCTCCCTATTTTATTACAAATTTTCTTTATTTTTTTAAGAAAAAATTTATTTTTCAAAGGAAAAAAAAGGAGCTACCGACCAATTGGCGAGGGCCCTAAAGGGGCTGCTCGCTAGCAAAACTAGCGAGAGGCCCCTAGGGCCTCGCTAAACCATCAAGCCCTGAAGGGCTCGGTCTATTTCAGGTTCTCACCGGAATTTTTTTCTGCGGATTAGTAAATGTTTTTTTTGTTGTGAAAGAAATTTTTTTAACTAAATTTTGTTCTTTCCTAAGGTAATTTCCATGACATGAATCAAGTTTTGGTTTAATCCTACTTCTTAAAAGAACTAAAAAATGCACAAATCTTGAAAATAAATGAGTTTTTGAGAAATACCTCGACCCAGGAAAGGTGAATCTAAGAAGGAAATTGGGATCTAACACCTCTATGGGAGTGGTGGGGGTGAACCCTAGCATAGTGTCCCTCTCACTCAGACCATAAGCATCATCAATATCGATAGAGAACATATCAAGATGATTAGTAGGATGAGGTGTAAGGTTGCACGTGAATTGAGGCCTCCCCCTAGCAACCTTCGACAACATTTTTTTAGAGAGAAGGAAGAGAGAATGTGGCTAGAGAGAAAGTTGCTGGAGAGAGAATGAGAAAGTAAAAGTGAAAGAAAGAAAAGATAAGGTGGATGTATTTATAAGAAAAAGGAGTAGACCCCACCTCTCCTTTATTTTTCAACAAAAGCCTCCTAACAAAACTAAGCGGTGCACGAGACATCTCCAAAGTTTTTTTTACTTGCTAAATTTATTATTTCATCATGCTTTAATTTTTTATTGAAGGGGAAAAAATTTTTATTTCGCATAAACTCAATCAAACAATCAAAACAAAATATATTTACCTCTTAATTTTTTTCTAATTTGTCACAGGATGTAAAGAAACATTATATCAAAATTACCTTTGAAACGAATCCAAGCACCTTACCCTGGCAGTTCCGACGATATGGAAAATCGACTAGAGGTCAACTCACAAGGGGCACATAATGACTACAATTGAAGGAAGAAATGCTTGTCTGTCAAAATCACACCGACGTAAGAAATGAACGAGTAACCCACGTGGGACACCAATCGAGGATTCGAAGTTGCCAACCACATCGGTCAGGTATTTTCTCAATCCCTTCGCTTATTTCGTGTGATCATACTGGCTATTTAACCACCAGTGATCACATGAGCGGGGGCAATGATGTTGGCTTTTCAGAAATTAATCCTTGAATCACACAAATTTCGATTATCCAAAGATCTTTAAACGGGAGTGCTCCTTGTCTCTAATTTTATTTTAAGGACCTAAATTATTAAAGACTTAAAAAATTAGACTTTAGTAAAAATTAATTAAAACTACTTTTAATTAATTAAAATTAAAAATACAATAAAATAATTAAAAAATATAAAATCGGGGGACGCAAAACTGACCTCGCCAGATTTCTGGCGAGGCTTGCCTCTCCGCTTGCCAAATATTTAGCGAGCCTCGCCAGAGTTTCGGTGAGCGACCCCCCTAGTCGGATTATTTTAATGAACCCTGATTTTTTTAGGATAATTCCCCTATAAATATCGGGGGAATTTTCAGTATTTGTGACCGGCAATTTTAAGTAGAAAAATATAAAAACACTCTGAATTTTCACACTATTTTATTCTGAATTAAAAACACGTTTTGATTTATTTTTTATCAAACACCAAAAAATTCTAAAAATTATGAGGAATGCTCCCAAGGATAAAGCAGGTATAACGAAGTGGATTCGCTCAATAAAGGTAAGCCTTTGAGTTCCTAGAGTTGCTTTATCTTGTGCCTTTTTATGTTTTATTTTATTCTGCATATTAACTTAGGAGCAATTCTGCTTTCTTTTATTAATATTATATTTTTGTTTCTTCTTTTTTGTTTCTTTTAATTATCAAAGATTCCTATTAGAATACCCCCATGAAGGGAATAAAAAATTATTCCCATATAACAGTTCCCACATTTTTGCCATGCGAGCATTTTTACTAATTAAAATGAGAAACCAACGTGTTAACAACAATGAACCTTTTTATTTCTAAATAAGAGTTTTTAATCGCCAATTTTTCAATTAGGCAACACGGATCTTGTTAAAATCAAATCGAACATATGTGCAAATGTTGTTTTATACCATGTGCTAACCTTTGTGGATACAGGTAGATTAGGATTAGATTTATGTTTAGGATTTTATTTTTCCTTCGGGTATCGCAATTTCAATTATTTTTTTGGGAAATGTAATTAATGGATTAGGTGGGCGGTTGCATCCCCCGAGGTTTTGTAAACTTAATCTTTACTTTACCGCATTTATTTATCGCTTTATGTAAGGATTTATCGCTTTCCAAATATGTGTGAATCATACATTTTAAACTCGAAAATGACATAAGTACGAATATGCACAATTAAAAATACGATTTTCTCTGTGTCTTAGTGGGCCATCTCCCTGACGTTAAGCCTCACAGGACTCTAATTCCTGGAATAGCTAATCTAGGTGGAGACTCTACACTAAGAGATAGCGGATTCTGGTTTGACCAATCTAAAAATGTCTTCTCTTTCTCTTTCAAACCCTCAGGGTCCATGACCCGATAATTTTATTTTCAACAAAAACACCATTGTGGACCGCTCCTTTCATTCGCGTGCTCTCAGCCCATTGCATTCTGTGTCGTCTGCTCACAATGATGCTCGGTGATCTCTCCATTAATGCCAGTTATGTTTTTGCAAGACCAAGAAAAAGTGCTCACGTGATGCCTAAGAACATTTTCAATCTCTCATTTTTCAGTAGGGTTTAAATCATTAGATATAATTACCATTTGAGGTGATTTTGTTGTACCCGAATTAGTTTTATATAAAGAGACATCATGAATGCTAAATACGTTCTGAGTGTATTCAAATTAATGCATGGTGTTGTTAGGCAAGACATCAAACAAATAAGCAAAGTTATTATCTTTCATATCATAAAAAGCCTTGATGGCTGAGTTGTTCACATCATTAATACTAGATATATTAAAGATTACATCATCCTCGGATTCATCCTCCACAAGTGGAGGCTCTTCATCATTCACTTCCTCACAAGTAGCCTTTGAAGAAGAAGTTGAGAGATACGTGAGGATTAAGAACTTTGATTTCCAAGGTACACTCTTTTATGATCCTACTTTATGCTGGAATACATGCGGATATAGAGGAATACTTTTCACTATTTGGGTTGGAAAGCTTTGTAAACATGCGTTTCCCATTTAATGAGGAATTGATCCTTGAGTTTTTGCTTACTGTTAAGAAGGATGGGAATTCTTTCAAAAGGAAATTTAGGAATGAAGGGGATGAGTATAAGTTCAATTTAATGGATTTGGTTAAGTGGTTTAGTTTTGGAGAATCCTATGAAGAGGTTGAAAAGGTAGACGATTATGATCTAGCAAGTGTATGGAATGAGATAAAGGGATTTGATCTATACTATGTCAAAAACTCATCCAACAAGAACATTCGAAGTAACAGCCTTCTTTACCTTCACAAATTTATCTCTCAAAGTCTTTTCTTCTGACATGAGACTACCAAAGTATCAATGAATGATTTAGTTGTATTGTAGTGTGCCATTTTGCAATTAGGGCCAAAGTTTCTGATTTACATGTTGGAATCCATCACTAGTCCTACTACTCATAAAAAGGCTAAGTTGGAGGTACAAATAAAATTTGCAAAATTATTTTAAGAGCGAAGAACCAATTGCCATATCAATATAGTTCTATAGAGAAGTTCAACTTTATGGGAGGAGTTTACACAAAGAGAGCGGAATTAGTTAAGGAAGAGCAAGGGAAATTTACATTTTTACCGCATGGAGTAAGGGTTAGGAAGTTAAGACTGATAGAAGAATCTAGCTCTTGAGAGAACTAATCCGACGAAGGCATTAAAGAAGTTCAAATCGAAAGTTGTGAAGTGAGATAAGCCTCCAAGAGTACACATGCTAATTAAGATACTTGGAGAGGAAAGTTCATGAATGATGTCAATCAAGCATGCCTTGATATAGCTTCCATACAATAAGATGTTCGTCAACTCACAATATCCAAATCGAAAGTTGAGTTTGTACTTCAGGAAGTAGAATATGGATATCTCACTAAGTCCTCAATATTCAAGTTCGGAAGAATGAAAATAACCGGGTTCAATTTTCTTTTTATTTTCTTTTCTTTTCATTTGCTTTGTGTGTTTAGTTTCATTTTTTTCATTTCTAGTTAAGTCTGTCACAATGAGGACATTGTGTTCTCAAGTGTGGGGGGGGCACTTGTATAAAATCCAGAAATAAAAAAAATCAAATAAAATTAAAAAAATTGATGAAAAATTTTCTTGATTTTGTGTTGTTTATACCTAATCCATACCTATACTATACTAACATATGTTCCAAGGTTATTGTGAGTGTTAGGTATTACAAGTTCGATGTTGGTGGAAATTTCGAACAAAATTTTTTTTTTGAGTATGAGCGCACGTTGAGAGTGTGAGGGCTTTAGTAAATTGGCACAACATTTAGCATTTGGCAAGGATGAGTGGTGAGTAACATTCAATAGCAACATTCTAAGTAATTTTTGATATATATTTCAATGCAACATGAATTAGTATAATTTATATAGTTTTAGTTTAATGCTACAGATAAGTTTTGAGTGGAGTAATATCTAGTAGTGTTCTTACTATGAGTTTTATATGCTATACTAGAATATGTCCTATAAGTATTGAGTGTGTCTAAAGTGTAGGGAAACTATAGCCATAATACTTTAAAAGTGATCAATAAAGGATGAGGGTATTGAAAGAGAAAAAAAAAGAGAAGATAACCAATGAGTTATGCAAAATGTGAGGAATGGTACAGAGTAGAAACTACAACCATTCAATGAATGAAAAAAAAGAAAAAGCAAGCATAGCATGAAAAATGGGTGTAAAGTACAAATCTGTACTTCAAAAACATATGCTTAAAAAAAGGGAGAGTGGTATGGAGCATAAAATGCAACCACTAAGAGTGTTTAGCATCCTAGGTTACCTAAAAATGCCTTGAGATCAATCTTTTCAAAGTGTGCTCCCTTTGCCCTTTATACTTTATACTATACTTGAGAAAAGGAAATATTCGAGCGAGCATATAAAGCTTATATGAAGATGCAATTCTGTTGGCCTTCCATTAAGAGTAAAGATACACAACTAAACTATATAAATTGCACATTACTAATTTGGGGGAAATTTTGTATACTTTCCTTGAACCTTATGCAACGTGGGAATGTGGTACTCACTACAATAGTCTTTCACCAAATGAGTTATGAACTTGAATTACTATTTTACACTTCTGTTGTGTTTACCTTGAGGATAAGGTAAAAGTTAAGTGTAAGGGTATGATAAGTGTATAATTACATGTATAATTACACTTATTATCTTGATATTTTTACTCATAAAACGATGTTGTTAGTCATTTTATACTTCATATAAAAGATTTCACGTGGTATGTAGTTGTTTTTAATGCAAGTGTAGACACTAGGTGAATCTTGGGAGTGAAATGATCAAAGATGGAATTCTATGCAAAAAAAGTGAAGAAGGTAAAAAAGGATGTGTGGAATGCAAAGAATTGGCTTAGGATCGAAGTTGTCAAAGATCGGTAAAGTTGCAAAGAAGAATCATGAAGAAAAGCGTAACTCATTACCATGTCACAATCGTGATTCCTACTCTCGATTAGCCAAATCACGCTCACGACTATCTATCATGATTGCGACTTATCATTCTTCACAAATAATCAGTTACCAACTTACATTCATGATTGTGACATGTATGTCATGCTCGAGAATCTTGATGGGTTTGATAAACTCTTCTCAACTTCCAACCACCAGATAAGAATGATCAGCCACCATCAACCACCATCAACTGTCAAGCAAAGAGACACCTTTGGAGACAATGCAAACATGAAAAGGTGCCTATCCATTGAAGATAAGGATGAAATCTTGCATCCAATCACATTGAAGATGATGTAACCCTTCACCAATGGACATGACTATTCATTTCGATAAACGCAACCTTTCACACTTTATAAATAGAGGTTCAAATAAACCATTTGGTGCAGATAATGTAAGATGACATGTATGGCATGATACATGATAGATAGAGAGTGAAAGTTATATAGATTTTGCTAAGTTCAAAGTGTTAGTGAGTAAAATGTATAAGTGATTCGATTCTTGTTTCAATCACTAGATTTCTCCACATATTTGAGTGATTGTTGTATGAGTGTAATTGCAAAGAACTTATCAATAAAATTTTCTATTCTTCAACATTCATTTGTTCAATATTCACAAGGAATAGTATCTTAACAGAGGTTTTATAC
>CATIWQ010067954.1:0-20107 GCA_949673415.1 Euphorbia schlechtendalii | reverse complement strand
ATTTAGCAAGTTACCATTCCAAAAATGTTAGCTCACTAAACAGCGTTATATCACAGATCCAGTAATTATACACGATATTGTTAACCCCGAAACTACTCTTAAAATTAACGCCAACGCATATAACTTGATTAACATAAAAGACTTAACACGAAATATGCATTATGACACATAGACATATCATAAACTTCGAAATAGAAAGTATCAGTAGAAAGCAAAGCAACGTTGTAAGGTATGCAAGTGAAAGCTAAAGTTGATCAAACCGTATCCACTCTTTAATGGGAATCATCAATTCCCACAATTCCTGCATCTTCTTTGAATTCGATCTCGGCCCGTACAGAACCTACGCTAGGATGTTATTCTTTGCGAATATCGAATAAACGAATATTAAAGAATGAAAAATTTATTGATAAGTGATTTGAAAGTACACTTATACAGTAATCGCTCGAGAATATAGAGAAATCTAGTGATCGAAACAAGGATTCAAATCACTTAAACATTTTCTCGCTAAAACTTAAGAATGTAGCGAACTCTCTATCTATACACACTATATCTCTCTCTAATTGCACTATAATATTCTCTTCTCTGGTGGTGTACGAAATTGAAGACGATTAGAACCCTATTTATAGAGGTTGAAGGGTTGCGTCTATCCAAACGAAGGGTTGTGTCCATTGGTGAAAGATTGCATCTCTTCAATGTGATTGGTTGAGAGGCTTTGATTCAATCCACAATGGATAGGCACCTTTTCATGATTGGTTGACTCCTGATAAGTGTCTTTTCGTTGGTAGTTGATAGCGGTTGATGGTGGTTGATCATGCTTATCTGGCGGTTGGTAGTTAAGAAGATAATACCAAAAAACCATCCATGTCACGACAATGATGTACATGTCGCGACTGTGAATCTTTGTTGGTGGACTTCTATTTCTGAAGTGAACAGGTCATGACCGCAAGGTATTGTTACGACCGTGAATTCGACTTTAGCTCATTTTACTCCCATGATTTACCTAGTATCTGCATTTGCATCAAAAACAACTACATACCATGTGAAATCTTTTATATAAAGTATAAAAATGACTAAAACTACAGTGTTTAATATATAAAATTAATATGATAATAAGTGTAATTATACACTTATCAGTTGCTTGAAAATGAATTTTAGAGGTTAAAAGACTCGAGACCAAAATCTCTAGTCTATATTATAGCGTCGCCCCTCGATCAGCTCTTCTGGGAAAATTTGGTACAGCTTAGATCCGTTTGCCTAATCCATATCATAGAACAAAGATTCGGGTTCAGATGAGTTACCTACTTTGTCATCATTTGAGTTAAATTATACTTGATAGAAACCGCATTTATAATATTCGAACTAAATTAGATATTTTTAGTTTATAGTTTATCACACATGCATAATACGGTAAGTAAATTGCAGAAAGTAAACACGTAGAAAATTTAAATGTGCCTAATCTACGGGGGATTAATTACATCATTGGGATGGGGGTTTACAAATCGCCTAAATAAATCGAAATCTAAGGAATACAATCGCTAAAAATACATCTACATTTTATTTTCGAAATAAAAGCGATACCCAAAGGAAATTAAATTCTAACATACATCTATCCTAAACTACCTGCATCCACAAAGGTTAGCACAAATATGTAACATCACACGTAGTTGCAAATATGTTTGTTTTGATTTTTTTATAATGAGCGGTCTAATTTAAAACATCAAGATGTTTGAAATTTCATTTCATGTAAAAAAGAGTTCATTTTATGCACATAGGTTATTTATCCTCTTTATTAATGAAAATCCCACATGGATGTTTGTCGGATCGGTTATCCAGGAACTTTGGTTCCCTTCGTCGGGGTTTTCCTAACACCCTTCACAATAATATAGGCGAAAAATAAATCTAAGTCCAAATACATAAATAATGGCATTATTAAATTCATTCAAAAGGGAAATTGTTAAGTCGGTAAAATGATATCCTGGACTTCAATTGTCCAAACACCTTTTGGAATAGTTTCAATTTCATAAAATCTTCAAACATACGCATTATATTACTTAAAAACTCAGATTTTGGATCTCAATGATCACCACTGACCCTCCTGAACATAAACCGAAAATTTGGAAACTTTACGAACATTCTGCCTTGATTCTGCCTGGAAAGTAATGTTGTTAACAGTATTTCTAATGTCGTTAACGACATCAGCAATTTCATTAACAATATTGTAATGCCATTAACGGCATTACAGAGATAGAAATAGGAAGTTTTTCTTTTTTTCACAATTTTTATGTTTTCACACATCAAGCATATATACAAGGTATGAACAAGTGAGACACGATTCTAAAAACTTAGAGCCTGACCCTGTAGCCCTGAATCCACTTTGCTAGGTCCACGAAAATCCCTAGAAAGTCCTCCCTGTTTCTTTAGTTCGGTTTGAGATTTTTGATGAAAATTAAGAGTAGGGGTCTACTCTTTGAGGGAAGTTTCAACTTCCTGAATGTGAGTCTTGACAAGAGGAAGAGAGGAAGTAGAAATCCTTCTTCTCTCAAGTTTAGACTTCAAAAGAACATAAAACTTAGAAAATCGATTAAGGATAAACTAAAAGAACTTGCCTAAGTAACCTAAAATGCCCCAAGTTCATGCCCTGTCCATGAACTTACACACTCAAGTTCTGGAACTACAAGTGGATATGAGTTAAAAGAGTCTAAATTAGTTTCCAAAATGCTTAAGTACCTCAAGAACACTCAAGAACACTTCAAATTCAAACTCAACTTTGGAATTCTCTCTCTTACTCTTGTTTTTACACAAAAAATGAGCTCCCCCTGATCTGAAACTCAGCTCTAAACTTAAAGGGTCTCCCTTCAATCCAAAGTCAACTTAGTTAGACTTTGGCCATGCTTTTTACTATTTGCTTTTTTTACTTTTCCTCAATCTAAATGCAAATTTTGGATGGACAAAACCTAGGTAAGGTGTAGAAAGTGGTGTTACAGGAGAAATTTCGAGCATGTGGGTAAAGATTGCCTTTTTGGCTTAAAAAATGAAGAAAGTGCAGTTTTGGTCTGCTACAGAGTCGATGTCATTAACGACATTGGTGATGTTGTTAACGACATTAGCCATATCATTAACGATAGGGTCGTATCATTAATGATACATGGCACTTTGCAAGTAGGCTTTTTTCTTTCTTTCTTTGATTGGGCTTTTCTTCTCAATTAGGCTTTTTAAGGAAGAAAAGGCTAAAAAAAACTAAGCATATGATTTCCAGACGATTTTAGGTAAATGTAAAATGTAAAAAGCTAACAAGGGAAAAAATTACAGCTTCATCATCGAACTCGCGAGTCAGGAGTAAAATCCCATGCTCATAGGCTACCCATCGTGGGATCACTACTAATATGAGATCAGTATGGTTTCACAATTGAAAGATTAGCAGGGTTTACAAATAATACTTACCTGTTCGTGGTTGGCACTCTTTGGGATGGAGACTTCATGATGGCTGGAAGCTTTCATCTCGATGCGGTGCTTTTGGGGATTGGTCTCTCTATGCCCCTTGTGAATTGCTTGCCCAATAATGATTGCCCCTTGAAGGTTGACCTTTGGCTAGTGTGAGCATGGAATTTTGTCCAACTCACACTTTCAATGATGATGGCTTTTCAGGATTTTATCCTCGAATCACACAATTTTCAATTATCCAGAGATATCCTAATGTTCCTCGTCGCCAATTTATTTTAAGGACTTAAATTATTTTTTAAGACTTTAAAAATTAGATTTTGGTAAAAATTAATTTATTATATTTTATAAAAAATTAAAAATGTATTTAAATATTAAAAAAATACAAAACTACAAAAAAATCGCAAAAATACTGGAATCAGGGACAGGCCTCGAGGCTCGCCATATCTGGTGAGCCTCGGTAAAACTTTAGCAAGGCTTGCCTCGCTAGAATTCTGGCGAGGCTACCGCCCTCGCTGGAATTTGTTTTCTTTTTGGATTTTGCGAGATTTTTCACCTATAAATATTCGTTGAATTTTCAATATTTGGGACCAGGAATTTTTAGTTTGAACCCTAGGTATTAAATCATATGAAAAATGCATGTTTTATGTTAAATTGATGCATGGTTAGGCTTTATTTGTTGATAATATATAGTTTAGGATGATTTGGAACCCGATGTGGGGGATTTGATTGCAAAAATTTGGATTTATTAGGGGTTGAAATCGGGGGTAGAACTGTTTCTGCCTCTGCAACTGCAATGTGGTTAACAACATTGCTCATGCAGTTAACGGCATTGCTAATGCCATTAAGGACATGAGAGAAGCAAGACCAGAAACATTTTTCACCTCGCTAAAAGCTTCTCACGAGTGCCATTTTAACCTAGTTTAAGGTTTCTAAAGGCTTGTAGGTTTGAAAATATTGAAATGCATGTCTATAATAAAAGGATACAAAATCTCACATTGGCCTTGTGATTAACTTTTACATTTTGTCTTTCATTTTTGCAGTCGCGGACCTAAAACAACTTTGCCTGTATAAGGGCTATTGGGAAGGTGGTGGAACTGCACAACCAAAGACTTGGAGCTCTAAGATGCTATTGACACCACCTGATTTAGCGAGCTCGTGCTGATCATGCCAGCGCACATGCCTCACTTATCCCATTCGGCTTACTCTGCATTGGTTGAGCGCTGGTCTGAGACTACCCACACCTTCCATCTACCAATGGGGGAGCTGCCATCACACCTTCGGATGTGGTGGTGATGACTGGCTTATCCTTGCATGAGGGGGTCATCCACTTTGACATCTTCATGGACTACTTTTCCACCTCACAACAGTTATTAACAGGGTGCATGAGGTATTTGGCATGACCCCCCGAGCAGGAAAGCTCTCTTACAAGGAGCTGTGCACTCAATGGTGTGTGATAGATTTGGTGCCAGTAGCACAGCGGGCTCGGTGTGTCCTCTCTTTCATCATTTGCTTGCTCACTTTGCTATTCTTCCCTGTTACTTCGAGCAAGATCAACTATGGGTTGATCTCAGTGGTCGAGGACCTCTCGGTGGAGAATTAGCCCCGGGCCATTTGAGATCAAATGTATTATAACCTGGATTATGCAATAAGGGCTCAAGACAAGGCCCTCAAGCTGAGTCACATCTTGCTCTAAGTAATTGACTCGGCTCTTTCAACTTTAATTTTCATGATTTATACCAAATTATCTAACTTCTATCTTTATTGCAAGTTTAGGCCTTTGAGTATCGCATCATTCCCCATCCGATCTTCAAAACCGAGTTGGTCTCAGGCAAGCACTTTCTACTATTTGGTGCCAGTGGATTGGTGGTCTCCGCAAGTGGCGGACTGGATACTAGGAGTGCCTACACCACTTGATGATTGAGTAGGTATTGAGTCATCTCTTTGAGTATTTTTATTATTTCTTCATTTTGATAATCCCATCGTGAATGTGTATTCTCTTCTTATCGCAAGTCACTTTGGATCCTTGGACAGATGTGCCGAATCGGGAGGTGATGGAGGACACGAGGATAGTTGTCGATGATCATAGGCTAGTACAGGAGTTCCCTCTTCCCCTCAAGTGGTACTTTGGCGAACGGTTCCAAGATTAGTGGTCCTCTATGATAACTGAGCAGCCTGTTCCTCCTCATCCACTTATCGGTGTCTTCTAGCCAAATCTGACTATCACTTTAGTGGAGGATTGAGCTACCTTCCTAGAGGGGAACTGCGTGATGGCTCCTTCTATTGGCGGGGACTATTAAGCGCATATACAATGGCTTCTACCCCCTTGTCCTCACATCTCGCCAGACTATATCGAAGATTGGCATTGCCAAAAGGTGATAGAGATAGCTGGTGTAGCCTTTTTGGATGATAAAGAGGAGGAGGATGTTAACTTTGGAAGAGGTGGCGAAGATGACAGTCGCGATGGTGGTCCAAGCCATGGAGGTGGTGATGGTGTCAGTAGCGAGGTCGTGGAGGTGGCGGTAGCGGTGTGAGCTCTTTCAAGGTATGAGTCACCTTGAATTTTGATCTCTTTAAGTTTTATTATACTTGTTGAGTGCTAACTGTTTTGACATAGGCTGGCATGGTAAGTAGGCCCGAGCACACTGTGCTGATTCATAGAGCGGGCTTACTATATCCCTGGGTTCATGGAGGGTTACCACACCACCCATCTGGATACTGCCTTCTCGCTGAAAGTGAGGGTGGGGGAGCGATAGGCGCATATGCTACCTCCGAGACTGCATACAGTGTCCTTTGCTCCTGAGGACACCACACACATAAGTCTCTTCTCTTTGTTTCTTTTGAAGCTTGATTTTAAGTTTTACCCATTCTTATTTTGACTTTTATTTTATCATGGTAGGTTCCCTGGGCTGATGCTGAGATGATTGCTCACCACTACCTATCTGCTCGTGACACGATCATTATGCATAACGGGGGGTCGAGTTAATCTTGCTTGATTTTCATAAAATTTGCACTTTTTAAGTATGCACGTTGGGTTGTGAGATGATGGATATGCTTATTCATCATATGTTGTCATTTTTGTGAATGTTTATGTTATGGTGCATACTTTCCACTGCAAGCCTTGATTTCTCTAGAGCACTAAAACTACTTGCGGGCTTAGGATCACGCTAGGACTTAGGATTTAAGGATAGAGGACCTGGAGAGGCAGCTGGCTTAGGCTCAGAGGTTTGCTTGTCTGGTAGCGTCAAGTGGGAGCTGGTCTAGGATGCACATGGGGACTTCCGCTCGCTCCAGCATGCACTAGGGCAAATCAGGGAGCCGGGATGTGGAGGTGGACAGTCGCACTGCCGGGACTAAGGATGATGAGGATGATGGTGACTCTTCCTTTGTTTAGACTTTCTTTATTTATTTCTTGATTTGTGTAGGGATAAATTTATTGTAGGTTTTGACGCTGTTGATGCCTTTTGCACAATCTTTTTCGACTTTTCAGATATTTTATTAAATTTGACGTAATTTCTTTGTTCAAATGTTATTGCTATATTAGACTTTGCTTGATGTGATGATTTTCATTATTTCGGTGCTTAGAAAAGAATCCTGGTAAATTCCTTAGTCCAAAATTGACCCCAAAGCTGACTTTTCATCCAAATGGTGCTTCTGATTAGCTACTGTAGCTGTCATATCATGCATGAGAAAATCATGTCTACTAATAGATATCGGTAAACTACTAGAAACATGATATCATTAACTATATCACAACATCGTTAACGATATCATAACATCGTTAATGATATCACAACATCTTTAATGATATTGCATCCAGTTTCCAGATTCTGCTTTCTTTTCTGCTTTTCTTCAAAAGGTGTTCCATAATCAACAACTTCGAGCTTTCTTGCGCACACTAAAGAACCTCGATTAGAAGAAACTCGAGAGGTTCGACTTATGGAGTCTTTGATATCTTACCTTCCGCCCCGTGAATACGGTTTTAGTTAGGGCCGCAATTCCATTTTGGTACTCGACCGCTCACGTCTTCTGGTTTTCTCAATAAGAGCTTTGCCCAATGGTGTAAGAATATCAAGCTATCCTCAGGGTTCCATCTCCTCGGGCTTTTCCCTTAACAGTCCCATCCTACCACTTTGGTGTTGAAGCTACCCTTTGGGGTTTGTGGAATTTGGATTCGGTGACCCCTTTTTTCTTGCTCATCCACCGTCTCTTGGTGGGTTTCAGGTCAGCACCATGCTAGAGTGGTGCAACGGTGCCCCTAGAGCTCACATTACCTGGCCCTACATGGTGGCTTTGCTCCTGAAGTTGAAGTTTATCGATGGAATTGGCACTGTTACCTCGTTCTGGCTGATATCCATTATTGATCCACTTTCTCGGGGAAATTTCCCATCTGCACTGGTGCTGGCGGAGAACCTTATTAGCATGGATGCCGCTATCTCCCTCCCCGATCTGGTCGGTGGCTGCTTCATGCTTCTCGAGGTAGGCCCGCAATGATTATTTATTGACTTCCCCCATTTTCTGCTTTTCTAAATAGGGTTTACTTCAGGTTTGGTTTTTGGAAAATCTTTCCTTTATTGGTGATCCACGTGGGAATCCTTCTGATTACTCGCCCATTACTTATAACAAGCAAAGGTTGACTACTAAGGGACTTTCCCAGATAACGGAGCATGATTAGATCCAGATTTTCAGTCAGCTCTCTAATGCCAGGATCTGGTAACTTTACCCTTGGTGGGAGATTACTTATGTTTCAGTCTTGATGCACGAAGATGGGATTTTGCTGATGGGCCTATATTTTTCCACATTCTATTCTCCCAACCGCCTATGTAGGCAGTACGGGAGGCACCAAAGGCTACCTCGGAGCATATGCTCTTCTCGAGTTTCTAAGTGGCATCATTCTTAGCTAGACAGGCTACTGGTCTTATGGATTCAGAACACCAAGTTCGCTCGCCTTGATTATGGATCAGTCGAAACTATAGAGATGGACAAATTCTATTACGAAATGCTAGGAGCGAGTGGGGTCTCTGACAAACCCTAAGCAGTATGCATGGGTGACGTGTGAGTGGTCGAGGGAGGAAGATGGGCTGAGTCCTTGGCCGTAGGTAGAGCCAGCTTGATGATTTGTCGAGAATGATGCTATTTTATTAAGAAAATGAAAACTAATTGACTTTCGCATAGAATATACCAGAGTGGTATGATTCTATCGAATTTATTTGTCTTTTCTTTTCCTAAGTACAAATTATTAGACTAATTATATTGTAAGTTGTTTGTTGTTTACTTGTAACGTTTCAACCATTGGCATTCATACATCTCCATAAACCTACGAATAAATATCCTCAGCAAGAAATGATATCTTTATTGATGAAATAAACCATAGTACAAATGTTTCGAGTGATCTGACTCCTATCATTAGCTAGCCCTCTCAGGTTTTCTAACTAATGAATTTATTTGTAACTCATTATCCTAAGTTTTTCCTGAATCGCCCTTTCAGGTTTTCAACTCACCGAACTATCTTATTTTGCTAAAAAAGTCCCTAATTTTTGCTCAACCAACAAAATATTAGATGACTTGCTTATTTACATATATCTTTTTTGTGTTTTGTATACTGCTTTTCTAGATTTATTTCTTTTCCTAGACATGGTAGCTCTTAAGCCTTTCTTGATTGATCGGGTTGACAAATTCATTACCATCCATATCCATAATCTTGGTTGCCCCTTTGCTCAGCACTTTCTTTATCATGAACGGACCTTCCCAATTGGGTCTTGTAGAACCCAAGTTAATAGTACCTCACAATACTTTAATGTTTTGGAAATAGCAAACTGACTAGGATAGTAAAATTAATTGAGTTCTAAGTATACTCTTAATTAATGAGGCTTATTAGAGTTTGTTTAAGGGAAAATAACTCAGTTCTATTGAGTAATTAATTAAGTTATAGCTTAAAGTAGGAAAAGCTGAGTCTGTGCTGAGTACTATGTAGTTTAGAAGTATATCAACTCAGCTATGCTGAGTTAGCTTTTATTTAATTGAAAGCTGTTTTCTTTGACATGTAGAGAATTAAATGACACATGTGCTGCTAACAAATTCTGTGAGAAAGAGAATATTCATTAGTTGTTTTTTAGGTAAAAAAGCGTTGAAACTAAGGAATATTTCCAATGGTCCTCACAAGATAAAAGGTGTTAGTACAGAATGTCGAGATTCCCTCTCTACAGTCCAAGATAAAAGAAATTTTTGACATGCACCGTTTCTCTATGTCTCCGTGCATCTCTGGCAATGTTAGCAATGTCAACCATTCTGAACTATTCACATTGCATTCTTGCACACCTCTCTCAAACCGAATTGGTTGAAGACAAATGAGATTTTATCAACGGAATTTTATGGCACCTCAAAGTTTAAATTTCTATCTCTAAACATCTTGGAATCTGTCTCCAATGGGATGATTCGAAAGATATGAAGAGAAGAGAAATTGAAGATCACCGACCTCGAAAAGTTTGCAATGGCTACTTTGTAAAGCTTCAAGTATAAATAGAAGACTGAAGAAGATGTTCAAACTTGGTGAATCACCTCGAATTTCTTATAGAGCTGAAACTCTGCGAAATTACTCCTAGATTTAAGAAATTCCAAACTCAAGCAATCAGCAAACATCAATTCCAAATCTATTTGTAATAGAGAGAAAAATTAGATTAAACATTGTAAGGATTCAATGTTTTTATAAGTTGAATTCAATTCTTAATCTTTCTATTCAAATCTGAGTGTCAGTTTGGGAAGGGTACCCAAACTGAGTTGAGCGGTAGTTAGAAAAGAAGGTACATTTTGTAAAAGTGTGTCTACTGGCTGTAAAGGCTACTCCGCCTAAGTAAGGAATGAACACTAGTGGATTGAAGCTCGGAAAAGGTATCCGGGGATTAGAGGTAGGCTTGGGGCTGAACTAGGATAAAATTCTAGTGTTGAAGTTCTGATCTTGTGCTTTTAGCTTTTATTGTGTCTTGCTCATACATCATTTTATCTCTGTTTAGTGTTTTTCTTGATAAACCAATCCCAAGTTGAGTCGAGTACTCAGCAAGAGATTGCAAATAAATTGTGCTGGCAAAGCTGAGTAGTTTATACAGTTTTATATCGCAACTCAGTATTCATATAAAAACATAACATGGCGAAATAGAATTTTATAAATCTTAAACAGTAATCAAGATTCGTATTCACCCCATCTGCGATTGTTTACAAGCTGTCTAAGGACCAACAAGTGGTATCAAAGTTGTTGCTCACCTTTTAGACTAATTATCTTTGAGTCAATATCCATAAGTGGCTTCTGGTTAGGCGGTTCTCCTTAAAGAGGGAATGTCTATTACAAGACCACCCTTGTTTGATGTTAATCACTAAACTTTTTGGAAAAATCGCGTGAAAAATTTCATCTAGTCTCAAAGCATGCAGGCTTGGCTCACTAAAAAGCTTAGCTCTAGAGTTCCCACTATTGTGAGGAAAAGAGTGTGTGTTCCAGTATATCCAAAGGACTACGATGATGCTTAACTAAGGCTCCTCAAAGAGAATATCACAGCAATTAATTACTTACACCGTGCACTAGATCTTATTGAGTTCAACAGGGTCTTAAGATGCAAGATAGCATAGAAAATCTAGAAGAAACTGGAAATTACCTATGAGGGGACTGATAAGATCAAGGAGTCGAAGATAAATCTCATTTTGAGGGATGATAAGTGTATAATTACACTTATGATCATGATATTTTTACTTATAAAATGATATGGTTTAGAGTTTAAAGTCATTTTATACTTCATATAAAAGCTTTCATGTGGTATGTAGTTGTTTTTTATGCAAGTGTAGAAACTAGGTGAATACTGGGAGTAAAATGATCAAAGATGGAATTCTATGTAAAAAGAGTGAAAAAGGTGAAAAAAGATGCGTGAAACATAAGGAATTGGCTTAGGATCGAAGTTGTCAAAGATCAACAAAGTTGCAAAGAAAAATCATGAAGAAAAACACATGTCATGATCGTGACACCCATTCGCGGTCGCGACTTGTCATTTTTCACAAACAAAAAGTTACCAACTGTTGTTCACGATCGTGACATGTATATCACCCTCGTGACTTATGACAGTTTTTTGTCAACTCTTCTCAACTTTCAACCGCTGGATAAGAATGATCAACCGCCATCAACCACCATCAACTGTCAGACAAAAAGATACCTTTTGGAAGCAATCAAATCATGAAAAGGTGCCTTTCCATTGAAGATGAGGATGAAACCTTGCATCCAATCAGATTGAAGTTATGCAACCCTTCGCCAATGGACACGACTCTTCGTTTGTATAGACGCAACCCTTTCGCACCAAACCAACCAATTCCATGGAATGGATGGTGTGATATGGTTGATGCATATGAAGAATGAATGTTGGATAAATAGAGAGTGCAAATTATATAGATTTTGATACGTTCAAAGTGTTAGTGAGAAAAACGTATAAGTGATTCGATTCTTATTTGGATCACTAGATTTCTCCACAAATTTGAGCGATTGTTGTATGAGTGTAATTGCAAAGAACTTATCAATAAAAATTTATGTTCTTCAACATTTATTTGTTCGATATTCACAAAGAATAGCATCCTAGCGGAGGTTCTGTACGAGTCGAGACCGATTCTAAGTAGACGCAGGAATTGCAGGAATTGACGACTCCCATTAAAAGAGTGGATACGGTTTGATCAACTTTAGCTTTCACTTTCACACTTTACAACTTTACTTTGTTTTTTACTTATAATTTCTATTTCAAAATTTATGATATGTCTATGTGTCATAATGAGTATTTCATCTTGCGTCATTTATATTAATGAAGTTATATGCTTTCGAGTTAACTTTAAGAGTAGTTTCAGGCTTAACAAGATTGTGTATAATCACTAGATTTGTGATTATAACGCTGTTTAGTGAGCTAACATTTTTGGAGTGGTAACTTGCTAAATATGGCTATTTGAGAGTGACCCGTATTAAGCATAGTATTATTGTTATCTAGGTTTCTATAAGTGTCATAATTCGTTTACCCTAGATTTAGAAATGTCATTTCATGTGTTGCTCTGCGGTGAATTATTGAATATTTGGGAGTCTAGAACTGTGTTTGTTAAAGTTATCTAGTGTATGAAATATTCTTGATGATTTTGCAGGTTTTTCTCTACTATACTTGCTCTTAGGGAATATCTATATAGTTTACATATTATCTAATATGTTCATGCATCTATCTATTCATCAGTTTATCATCCAAACCCTACAATTTATCTTATTTCTTTTGTTCTGTAACTCTAGTTGGTCCTTAGAACCGAATTCCTTCCCTGTGGGATCGATATCTTTTAAAACTACATCGCAACTGTATACTGGTAGTTATCATCAACACCTGTTCATATTAAGAACTTTTATATTATTAGTAGAAAAGTGGCGAACAAGTTTTTGGAGCCGTTACCGGGGAAGGTAAGTGCGTTCTAGAGATTAAATTGCTGGGGAACGGGCACTTATATTTATGTGTTAATAGATTTATTTTTTTTATTTTAAGTATTTATATTTTGTTATTAACATATTTTCTTGCTTATTCATTGAGTTTTCTTTCTAGCGTGTGCATGCTAAGTACGCATAGTTCGGGAGAAAGTTTGGAGTCTTTTGAAACAGAAATAGAACGATTTGGAAGGAGAAGAAAATTGATAAATAAGAGACAAAGAAGAAGGATGGCTGACGATGAACAACAAAATGTTGATCAACCTTAACCAAGGCTCATAGATTATGTTGTTTTAACCATCAATGGTAACAATCAGGGAATTGCTAGACCACCAATTAATGCAAATTAATTTAAAATCAAGCCAGCGTTGCTTCAAATGATCAGCAATAATGTGCAATACTATGGTCTACCTAATGAAAATTTGAATGCTCACATTGCAAACTTTCTAGAAGTCTGTGATACTTTCAAAATGCACAATGTTCCTGATGAAGCAATTAAACTTCGCTTATTTCCATTTACGCTCCATGATAAAGCAAAAGTTTGATTGAATTCATTACCCCCAATTTCAATCACCACTTGGAATCAATTAGCCCAAGCCTTTCTAACTAAATATTTCCCTTTAGCCAAAACTGCAAGACTCATTAAAGAAATCACTTCCTTTACTCAGAAGGATAGTGAATCCTTGTACGAAGCCTGGGAACGTTATAAGGAACTTCAGTGAGTTTGTCCTCATCATGGTTTACCCCAGAATGTGATTCTACAAACTTTCTACAATGGAATAAATCATGCAACAAGAGGAGCGGTTGATGCTATGGCTGCGGGATCTCTTATGAAGAAAACTAGTCAAGAAGCCTTTGATCTTTTGGAAGATATGGTAAATAACAATAGTATGTGGCCAGTGGAGAAAGCACAAGTAAGTACTACTAATCCAACTCATTCGCATGCTACATCTACATCTTCTAGTTCAGTTAAAAAGGTCAATGAATTAGACCTTATTTTTCTTATGCAATCGCAAATATTTGCATTATCTCATAAGATAGATTATATGCATATAAATAAGAGTAACCCTTTTGAGAGTAACTTTAACCCATGTGTAGGGGAGCAATTAAGTTATTTTCAAAGTCAAGGGAATTCTTATAGCAATAATTGATATAATTATAGGAGTTTTAATTAGAAGTATGGTGATAATCAATAAAAGAATTATCAAAGCACTGATAGAATTATCAAAGCACTGATAGATTGGGCAGTTAACAAGTAAGTTAGACAATTTTTTAGAAGGGGTTTGTAGTATGAAATCGAGTCTGAGGAATGTTATAAGAAGTTAGAAAATAAGATGGATTGGATGTTTAAGAATCAATCATCTTCTATTCATAATTTTGAGATACAAGTTGGTCAATTAGCAAGTGTTATTCCATCTAGAGGAAAAGGTGATTTACCTAGTAACACAGAAGGAAATTCTAAGGAAAATGTGCATGCTATAGCCCTTCGTAGTGGTAAATTACTAGATAAATTAAATCTTTGGGTATGCTTGCTAATGATGTTGTTGAAGTGCAGGATGATTATTCGAGAAAATCCAATGATAAAGCAGGAGTGGATGAACAACCTAATTCCGAAAAGATTAATCCCCCTCAACCACCATTCAACAAAGAATGAAGAAGAAGAATGAGGATAAGCAATTCATCGAGTTCATCAATAAACTTAAAGGTCTGGAAATCAATCTTTCGTTCATTAAAGCCATTACGTAGATTCCAAACTACGGTAAGTTTATTAAAGAACTTTTATCTCGTAAGCGTAGTTTATAAGGAATATCGAAAGTATTTTTAACAGAAGATTGTAGCAAAATAATAACTTCTACAATGCCCACTTAACTTAAAGACAAATATGGTCTTGCAATTGGCTGACCGGTCTATTAAATGTCCTTATGGCATAACAGAAGATGTGCTAGTTAAAGTGGATAAGTTTGTTTTTCCAACAGACTTTGTTGTGCTAGATTTTGCATATGATGAAAAATGTCCTATAATCTTAGGAAAACCTTTTATGCATACTGGCAAAGCATTGATAGATGTGTCCGAAGGTAAAATTAAGGTAAGGATAGGTGACGATATTGTTGAATTTAACATGGATAAGGCTGATAAATATCCAATGGATGAAGATATATGCATGAAACTTGACTTGATCGATGCTTGAATCCAAGAAGTTGTTGAGTTGGATTTCGACCATGAATATGAAGTCAAGGGGTTGAGAAACTCAATTGATACTTAAATCTCTTATGTTTTCCAATATATATATATAGTCTTATATAGTAGTATATCTATATATTGTTTGTGTGTATTTTAAGTTAGTGTGGTTTTTGAAATAAAAGAAAAGTGAAATTTTTTTTTTTGGATTTTAAACATATCGCGATCGCGACCAATTTTACTCTCGTGAATTAAGTAGTTAAAACATTATGTTTCTGTATAGAGAAAGTCATAATCCAGTGATGATGCAAGGTCATCTTAGAAGGATGATGAGTCATCCAGCCTTCATATCATTGATCAAACCTAAGAAGTTTGAAGTTACGAAAGGAGATGATTATTGGATGATCGCAATGCAAGAGGAGCTAGATCACTTCAAGAACAATGATGTTTGGGATCTAGTTCCGAAGCCGAAAGGGAAATCAATTATTGGAACAAAATGGGTTTTCATAACAAGCTAGATGAAGATGGCTCTATTGTCAGGAACAAAGCTAGGCATGTTGTGCAAGGCTACAATCACCAAGAAGAAATCGATAATGATGAGACTTATGCTCCTATAGCTCGGCTAGAAGCAATCCAAATCTTGTGTACTTTCACATCTCATATGAACTACAAATTATTTCAAATGGATGTCAAAAGCACATTCCTGAATGGATTCATTCAAGAAGAAGTCTATGTTTTCCAGCCTCCAAGCTTTGAAGATTCGAAGAATCCTGAGCATGTCTTCAAATTGAAGAAAGCTCTATATTGATTGAAGCATGCTCTTAGACCTTGGTATAAGAGGCTGACCAATTTCTTGATCAACAAAGGCTATGAAAGAGGAAAAGTAAATAAAACTTTGTTTATTAGGAGAAGAAAGGAAGATGTGTTGCTAGTCCAAATATATGTTGATGATATCACATTTGGAGGAACTGATGAGAAGCTATGCAAGGAGTTTAGCAAGCAGATGAAGAGAGAGTTTGAAATGTCTATGATGGGAGAGCTCAATTTCTTTCTTGGTCTTCAAATCAAGTAGGCAGAAGGTGGAATTTTCATCAGTCAAGCTAAGTATGCAAAGGAAGTCTTGAAGAAATTTGACATGGAACATTCGAAGGTAATGTCCACTCCTATGGCCACAAATACTATCTTGAGTAAAGATAAAGCTGGAAAACCCGTGGACAGCAAGTTCAACATTGGAATCATTGGTTCTCTTCTTTATCTCACAGCTAGTAGTCCAGACATATAGTATATTATGTCCTACTGTGCTCATTATCAAGCTGATCCTAGAGAATCTCACTTAGCTATTGTTAAGAGAATTCTCAGGTACTTGCAAGGCTCAATTGAAGTAGGTTACTGGTATCTCTGTAGCTCAGATTTCACTCGTAGGGGATTCACTGATGTTGATTATGGTAGAGAAATGCTCGATAGGGAAAGTACAATAGGAGGATATCATTTTCTTGGAGAGTGTCTTGTCTCATGGTTATGAGAATGGGATTTTACCCCAACTCACAAGTTTGATGATGAAGCTATAATTTATTTTTCCCTTGCTAGTTTTTCACTTTTTACAGGGTCTTGAATTCATATGAAGGAAGCTTGCTCTATTTCTTTGACCTTAACCCTTTTTTAGGGAATTTTAGCACAAAAAACCCAAGGTAAAGAAGCAATGATTGCAGTGGTAGCAAAACCAGAATTGAATTTTGTGGACTTTTTTAGCCAAAAAGAAAATCTTTGCCCACTTGCTCAGATCTTATCTTTTGAAATATAACTGCCACACTTTATCTAAGACTGAAAATTCAACATTTAGAGAAGTGATTGAGGAAAAACTTTAAAAAAAGTAAGATCCTAAATTAACATTTTTGGATTGAAGGGAGCTCTCTCTTTAAATGAGAGCTGAGTTACAGAACCTTTGTGGGGCTCACATTTAGCATCAGGAAAACAAGATTGAAAAGAAAGGTAGGAAAAGATCTACAAAGCATTAGGGAGCACTTCTTCATGTGTTCTTGAGTGTTCTTGAGCAAAAAACCAAACTTTGAAACCCAACACTTGAGATTTCAGGTTAGTCAGATTAAATCCTTGTGGTTTAGACTTGAATGGAGAGTCTACAACATCTTTATCACTCACTTGAAGGTTACTAAACCTTCTGAAGCACCTACTTTGGTAGGGAATAGATCCCTTCCAAATATTTTCGGTTAATCACAAAATCCAACCAAAAAGAAACAAGGAGATATTCCTAGAGGACTTCATGGACCTTAAAGAAAGTGGATTCATGAATATGGGGTAAGTCTCAGAGTTCCTAGAGTTTGTGCTTACATTTATATGCTTTTCTTTTTGAAGTCTCATTTTCTTTTCTATTATTTCCCTTTTCGCACACCAATTAGATTTTTGAAAAGAGTACTTTGTTTATATAAACATATTTTAAACATCTTGATCTTTCTAGAATGATAAAGATCATCCAAATCGGTTAAGTATAGCAAAAGTTATGATCGTTTGAAGTTTCGGATTTTCGTTTTGCTGTTTCTGCTATTTTTGTGTGTTGTCTACGGGTCTGGAACCTCAATATCGTTAACGACATGGCCTAATGTTGTTAATGATATTGCAATGTCGTTAACAACATGGCCTAATGTAGTTAATGATATTGCCTTTGGCAGAATTCAGTTTCACTTAGTTTTGCTCCGTTTCTAATCGTTTAAGCCTAGAATGACTCTCTGAGACCCTTTTAAGTTTTGAAATGCATCATTGGGGGTAACAAACATCTAAATTCTAATTATTTAGGATTTACATATGATTTATTAATGTATTAATATGTTGATTAAGGTTTGGAGTAGAAACGGAAGCACTTCGGGTCATTTATATCGATATCGCCCTTCACAGTGAAGTCGGTAACGATATGGATGACATCGTTATCATTCTTAACCTAAACCATGGAAATGTTATGCATGTTCGGCCTAGATTTATGTTTCTAAATGTTGTTTGAGGTCACCCACATGAAGGGAACTCAGGTTCCTGGATAACTAACCCAACAATATAACATGCAGCATTTTCACTAATAAAAATGACCAACTTAGTTGAAAATAAAAATGAACAATTTTTCAAGGAATAAGAACTTCAAAATCTTCGTTGTTTTTACCTCGATCACAAGGGGTCTTACCAAAATCCCAATCTAGCATACGTAGTACACTTGGTACATATTTGTATGGTAAAATATCCCTTGTGGTAACCTTTTCAAACAACATTTTCTTCGAGCAATGCATCCTTCGAAGCATGCTCCTTTAGAAAAACCCCACGCCCCATCTCACGGTGCCGGAGCCTTGCGGTGACCGCGTGGGTCTGAAACATCGTCCGCTCACAGTGGAGACTCTGATGGGGATTCTTTTTCATAAACTTAAAAGTTTAAAAGATTTTGGATGAGAATTGAAAAAGTTGTTAATTGAGTTAAATCCATGCTTACAATATTTCGAACAAAATCATATGCATTAGATGGCTTAGCCTTTAAGATTAGGATGCCCCATTTACCATGAAGCTTGCGAAAGTATCATTTGCGACCCCATGGAAACTAAAGATACTTAGCGGGTGGATCACTTGTTGTCATATCACATGTACCTCCCTCATTTGCACCTATTTGGGGAGAGGCTTGGAATGTATCTTAGTGCAACAAGAACCTTTTACATCAACAGCCCATGACCAAACTCATATAAGGAAACCATAGATACTCTCTCTAGGTCTACCAAAACAAATTACATATCTCCTTGCAGGCATGCTCCTTAATACCTCATTATATTGAAATGACCCAAGCTTAGATTTAAAAGCTTAATCCTTAAGCGAGGGGATATAAGGTCGGAGGAAGTGCATCACATGCTATGTGTTATGTGTTTACCGCTTCCCTTTTATCATACATCATATATAGCATTATGCTAACCACAATCTCTTGTGTAGACATGATTATGCACACACTCGTTATAATATGGTCATCATGCCACCACAAACCCAAGGTCACACTAATATCACACACCTAGGTTTAGACAATATGCTAAGACAGCGTGACCTATGATTAGGATCACAAATTCCCAAAGTATAGTGGTGCCCACTTGTCACTCGAACCTCTACCCATTCGGGGTAACAAACCCACTATACTAAGATTCACATAATACAATGCACTATTTATCCAGACTCGCACAATTGTGTGAAAGCTGAACAAAGCCACCTCATGACATGAGAAAGAGCCACAGTGGTGAATTCTCAAAAACCCTAGCCTTTTACCACATGGGTATTATGGCAATCAACCTGTTTGTTCCAAATGGATTGGCAAACATAAGTCACACTTTGAAACCAAGCCTATTACCACACGGGTATTATAGCAATCAACTTGTTTGTTCCAAGCGAATTGGCAAACATAAATCATAACCTCAGCCTTTTACCAAACAGGTATTATAGCAATCAACTTATTTATTCCACCTGGATTGGTAAACATAAATCACACTTTAAACAAAGCCTATTATCACATGGGTATTATGGCAATCAACTTGTTTGTTCTAAGAGAATTGGCAAAAATAAATCATAACCTCAGCCTTTTACCACACGGGTATTACAGCAATCAACCTTGTTTGTTCCAAATGGATTGGCAAACATAAGTCACACTTTAAACCAAGCCTATTACCAAACGGGTATTATGGCAATCAACTTGTTTGTTCCAAGCAGATTGCAAACACAAACCATAACCTCAACCTTTTACCACATGGGTATTATAGCAATTAACCTTTTTGTTCCACATGGATTGGCAAACATAAATCACACTTTAAACCAAGCCAATTGCCACAAGGGTATTATGGAAATCAACTTGTTTGTTCTAAGCGGATTGCCAAACACAAACCATAACCTCAACCTTTTACCACATAGGTATTATGGTAATCAACCTATTTGTTTCAAATGGATTGGCAAACATAAGTCCACTTTAAAACCAAGTCTATTACCACAGGGGTATTA